>JAUJYV010000212.1:0-69818 GCA_033995625.1 Ophyiulus pilosus
AATTTAACACACTAGTGTGCGCAACTGTTTTACACATTTTTTTGTGTTTTTTTGCACATTTTGAGTTTTCAGTGTACATTCATTGGAAATTATCAACTTGTCATCAAGAAGAAGTATAGCAGCCATGTCTCTTGGACCAAGATATACATAAATTTCTTCTTATATAAATATGCGTTTCGTTTGACGTATTTTAAGTTGAAAGTCGTGCATATAACAAATGTCAAAAACTTGGTCATCCATTAATTCACATCCAAAGTTTTGAAAGGGAGGCCAATTGTAAATAAAACGAATTAAATTTAATTTATAGTGACTTTAGAAATGAAACATTTCACTGCCAAGCCTTCGGAATTCCTAATTCGATTGTAAGGACAACAACATTATTAATAAATAACTTCTCATAATATATTTGCGTTGTTCGATACAGTATATTATGAGAAAAAATTTGTTATACCCGTTTTGCAATTTAAATAACTATACTAAACGCATGCATGCATAATTGTGTCTAACATAAATAATTGATATCCACTGTATACGTACAATTTTCTTTGTAATACTATTCGCTTATAACACAAAAATTAATTCAAATGATGATGAGAATATATGTTTCCTTTTATTGATATATAATAGCCTCGTATATAATTTCACGAAGATATATATATATGTTTTGAAAATTTCAAACTCCATTCTGAATGTCGTTTTTGGTGAACGAGGAAGGTTACATTTCAGGTTATAAACATATCTAAAGTAGTGCGTTATTTCCTGAAATGTTTGTTGTGCAAAACGTTTCCAAGAAATGATAAAAAAACACGAACGGAAATGTCTAACCAACAAAAATCTTCCCACACACCTTTAGCACAACCCATGGTGTCATTACAGACTAGCAGCAACCATTATAGGCCTATGCCACAGCGTTAAACGTTGAAAAATGTCACAAAATAACGACCTCATGGTATCTAATCTGGTATCAGAATCTAGATACGAGCATATTACTGCAATAATGGCAACAGGTTTTGGGTTTGAAAACAAGGCTTAAACGATTTTTCGCCCATTCAACGGAAGGCAAGGGGGTCGTCACAAACAAGATCATGACAATATGTAGTATACAAGTACACCATGCAAGGGTCGGTAAACTTTTTTCGCGAATGGGCCGTTTGGAAATGTTTTAGGACTTGTAATGTTATGATGCATAATTATAACCATATAAAGTAATTTGCATTAATTGTAGTGATGCCGAAATGTTACTGGCAGGCTTTTTTAATGAACACTCATCCATGCAAACTCCATGGGGGCCAGCGGGCCACACATCGCCATGTCATCATATATACCTTATTTCATCGATTCTAAGACGCACATTAGTTTCAGTACCATCAGGCTGAATTCTAAGAAAAAATAATTTCCTTGAATATATAATTTTAAAATTTATATTGATTTTTCAATTTATTAAAAAAATTACGGAAAATATAGTTTTGTACAAACAACATCGTTGACCACATACAAATTGTGGTCACATGTATCAAGATGTATGCGACAACATAAACTTGGGAGTAAAAAGGAAATGTTTCAGTGAACCACTTCAGGTTATTCAAATATCAGACATGTACCCTCTGTATGCTCGATGACCACAGAAATTGTCAAGTGATAAAACTTTGCAGGTATACAAAAAATTTCACAAAAATGTCTTGTCACCCAACCTTGAAAGATCTGCTATAGCAAATCGCTTCTCAATAAGCGGTTATTTGCATACTACTTCGATATGTTATCACATATCTTCTTAATTACCAAGCAAACAAAAGGTGCCCCTCGTCCATGTTCGATGCAATGTGATAATAATTTGATCAAATGTTACAGCCACCATGCAAAGGTCAACCAATTGAACGATCCAAATAGGCCTATGTCGTGGCGTGCATTGCCCCTTAGCAGAGGAACTATTTTTAGGTGGATGCAGGATACATCGAGGGTAGGCAATATTAACGACGCAGACCCAACAGCACATTAGACGATGACATCAGGGTGATGTCATCACCAGAACGAGGGGAGCATTGACCACGTTTGGAACTTGATCCAAACGACCCGAAGTAACCGCCCCATTATGACGTCACCCGTCTATTTTTCTACACGTCACAATATGTAGGCATGGGTATGTCCGACTGAACACAGGTCAATTAGATGAAGTCCTTCCATTTGAACTGAATACAGTAAATATTAAGCATTTGAAATTTGGTTGGTTTGTGGTTAATGGACATGCCTGAAAGGAACAGTGTTCTGGTACATACTTTTAGAACACTGAAGACAAACAGTATTAAAAATATCTAAAAAGAACAAATGGGTAGCAAATGCAGTTAATTTAATTGGCGAATAGACAATTAATTAACTTGTATTAAATAAGATATAAAGAATTTTGAGCCTCAGAATTAAGCCTTTTATTTCAATTTCAGTCACTTTTATAAAGGAAAGCGTTAAAATAGGCTTATTTATAGGCTTATCATAGCGTGAAGCAAACACAATAAGGTGGATGACTTCATTCAAGCAAGATGCCACAAGAATTCAATAAATCATGGGGCAAATACTATAACGTGCAATATACGGTTTAAATAAAGTTAACTTCACTGTATAACACGGCCATACTGACCAATAGCGATCAATACTGATACTGTCCAGGCATAACTATTAAATCTTTAGGATTTTTGGTAAGTGTTTTAAGCCACTTCGTGACAGCACCTATCGTTTTCTATAGTAATTAACGATTGAACCTGTCTACATGATTAAACCAAAAAGTTGTTCATTTTGAGAATGGACTGGCCATTATATTATTACGCTATATAGTTTTCATAACAAGTTAAATTTAAGCATATAGGACCCAGTGAAATGTGCAACAAAACACTTTCAAAAGATTTTGAGATGAGGTCCAAACCTGTGAGTTCCCACAAGTTAAATATATCATACATTAAATATTTTTTTAAAAAAACGTAATAAAATAACAAAACAAAACCTTATTTGCACACAACAAAGACGAAGCCAGTGGAATCCTGGATGCATTTCTGAATTCCCACAGGCGCCAGGGTTCCAACCCGACCGTTCTAAACACGGGCAGCAGCCATTAGCGGCCCAGAACAAGATGGCGTCCGTCAGTTGCGTCATGCCCGTACTCTGAATAACAAATACGGCATGACGGAGTGAGGTTACCAAAATTGCATTACGGCGCGATGGGCATATGTATCGATGGGATCGGATCTCTCGGGTTCGGACCCTCGGAGGCGGCTGCGAATCTATTGGTGATCAGGGCTGCATGAGTGACAGCATGCGGGGCTCGGATCCCGCCTATCAAATTTGCTTTTCTAATGCCTCTCTTCAACTGGAAAGGCAACTGTCAATACAAAGGAGGGAGCGGAATAGGGGGCGCCACGGATCCCCCTCTTTTATTTTTTAAAAACCCCGGAGGGCCAGCTCATCGGAGCAACTTTCACGTCCTCTGTTCTTACTGTTCCCCGTGCTCAATTTCCATTCTTCAGGCCTATTCACTCCCATTCATTTTTACACCCATCAGTTGAGTGCCGGCCATTCAGCCGTGAGGAGATTAGTGGCTCCCCTGCACTCGACCAGGGCCGGCAAAAAAACCCTAAACGACGAAACATTTCAATGTCTGCATTTGGCCATCAATTGACGAGGGGCCGCTGCTATAACGTATATACACAAACATGTAACACTTATCAATGCGGTCGCGTTTCTGTTTGAATTTTTAATGGAGGAACATGGGGGCTCGACCTGGGTCCGATTCTCCACGAGTTACATGGTGACACGAAACTTGAGGTTTTTCAGCCAAACATTTCACCCTGCATGTGCTGTATACAGGGGTTGTGAAACAAGTACAGTGTCGTGTAAAATAATGTTTGGTTTGATAGGTCAAACATGAGAACTTGTATATGGCTTACACAATCTGCAATAGTTGCATCCCATGCAATCAGATACTTTTGCAATGTTACATGTATACAGGATAATAATCCTGTAAATTCAGGTTTGTATACGTTTTAGCCCAAAATTTCTTTTGCAATGATTGCCAATGATCAGTGCTTGTATAAAGTCCTGGAATTAATTATCATTTTAATTCTTACATCTTTCAGATTTCTTATGATCAGCTTTTGAAACAATCATGTTGTGAATTTAGACTCGCATAGAATCCAGTAAATTAGCTTGGAAAAATGAAAGCAATGATTGCAAGGCCCATTCTTTACATTTTCAAGGACCCATCGCACGAATTATTACCACCATATTTGTCAAAAGTTAGAACTTTTCCTATTAACAGAAATTTCCCGACGCAGACAAAAAATCCCAGTATAGACTGGCATTTAATACGAATTTCAAGCATAATTACCGACTTGTAGGTGATAAAAATCAAGTACATTTCCCAATATTCAAGGCTGCTAGACATCCTGACGCATGCTACTTATATATGTGACATGCTATGGTAAACATGTTAATTTGGATACATTTGATGACAAAAATATTTTTAGACTTGAGATCAACCTCAGACAAGTATGATTTGGCTATATACTCAGCATTGGTAAATGATTTTGTTTAAAAAAAAGGTTAGTATTATGCATTTAAAAAGTATTATAATAATGAATCATGAAGAAAACTACATTTCCTCAACAGACTAAAATCACTTTTTATAAAACGTTGAAATTTCAAGTGTCCTCATAATTGCGCGTTTGGGTTAAACTGAATCATCCTCCCTTTCAATAAAAGCTAGATTAAATTTCAAAGGTCATCGATTTCAAAAAACGCTGATTTTCAAATACAAAAAGTTAGAAGCACAAAAACCCGACATAAAAATGGGGGCAAAAGTTTATCCGCGCTTTAAATGAATTAGTGTGAATTGATTATGATTAAAACTGTATGAAATCTGCTTGTCACCGTTCAGCCAAAAAAACAATGATAAAAACTATCATAAAAACTCACGACGATGGTTAAAAAAACTGGTTTAGGATTTGTTCGCGTATACTAAACGTGATATTAGAGCAAGGATTACCCGACATTTCAGTACAGCTCCATCATATCAAATCAACAAAAAATAGCACGTTTTTTGCAGTACAACCAGCGATGCATAGTGAATTAAACCACTTTCCTGTCAACAGAACAAGATATGGAAATATAAAAACCCTGCAATGAAAGCGGATCGTATATATAAAAATGGTTATTATGTCAGATTTGAGATAATTTGTATAGCAAAACACTAAAGTACCATTAGCATGCCTATAAGGTGTATACAGCCTTTACTTTCGTATGAAATAAGCTGTTTCGTTTACATCTGGGTCATAATTTTTGCATCGTAATAAATCTGGATACATTGGAGTACATGAAAATGTAAACTTGTTTCCTAGAAACGTAATACGTATATTAAAATGCCACGATAAATTATGGCCTAAATGTTTCCATTTCCATTTGAATATCTGGATAGCACGCAAAATGTGTAAGACCCATTTATGGCGTTCATTGAAATATTATTACAGAAATTAATTAACAGTAAATTTGACCTCATATACTCGTATATGCACATATTAAAAGCGCGGAATAATAAACCAAATAATACGAGCAAGCAAATTCCTAGAATGGAATATATTCCCAGAACAAAACCCAATAAAATTGATTGGAAATGCATCGCTCATCCAAACGTGTTAGTTATGCGCTGCAGATGTTTTATACAGACATAACAGAGATTCAAAGAATTTGGATATAAGAATATTTCTAGTGAAAACCTGATTTATCTTGACATTTTGGGGATATATACGTACATTCAATTCTCAGTACATGCAGTGGGTAGAAAGGGTTAACATCAAAATTGTATACAGTCGAACTCGCTTAATTGAACAGCGACCCGGCAGGCCAAAATGTGCAATTAACCGGTTTATGCAATTATCCGGTCACAATTATATACAAAAGTTGCACATGGGGCTTGCAAAATATGTGCATTTATCCGGTTTGTGCAATTAAGCGGTTTCGACAGTACAATTTGTGTTGTATGTATAGATGTATTTACAATTATAGCGAGCCGGATTAGAGGGGTTGAAAATTACAAATTTAATCATGAGAGCAGATTATTTTATTCCAAACATGTATTTCTTTATTTCATGGAGAAAATGAATCTCTCCTTAAAAAACGTTTTGTGGGCCATGCAAATTGTAGCTCCTTATTAAGTATGCCTAGTTATGAGATAGTTATGAGACTAATAGGGTATCAGTCTGTACAGCGCATGCGTCTCAAATACATGTGCATGTATTGAGACTATTACGATACACCAAATTCTTGTAAATAATAGAGATTGAGCCAGCCAACGCCTTAACGTTAGAAGCGGGAAGGGAAGAACCACGCATGCGCATTCATGACGTTCAGTTACTTCAATGGGTAGTTCAGTCCGTGGCTTCTGCCATCTCGCCTCTAACGTTAAGGCGTTAGCTGGCTCAATCTCTCTAATAAAACGATACGTCTCCGGGATCGTGTGAACGCACAGATAGAAAAGCATGCGCCGCTGAAAAAAACCTCGTGCGGCAAAACAGCTGATACGGCCTCGTGTGAACGGGGCATTAATTGAGCAAACAGCGTGGGTTCGTCATCACCCTTTGTTAATGAAATTAATATAATTTCACGGTATTTCATAGTGAAATAAGTTTACGCATGACGTCAAGCTCTTATATGGCGTTTACATTGTGGTACAAAAAAAAACCCAACAACCGTGGTGTATTTGGGTACACGCAAAAGGTATACAAATGAAAGCATTTCATTTCGCGGGGCAATTTATATATACACAAGATGGAAGTAAAAAGTAATGGGAACGAAAGAATGAAAGCGTGTGGGACTACTTTCACAAATATAAACATAGAAAAGCTTTCTTTTTGTGCAAAAATCCGAGACATAATCGTAATGAAGGCACAAGTGAGGCATACAACCGACGCGGCCCCATACATATTCGACGTAGAAAGAATGAGGGAAAAATATAATGGTAAAAAGGCACTGCAATTCAATGTTGTGTATACACGTATACGGAACGCGAGATACGAATGATTTGAAACGGAGGGGTTTGTAAAAAAAAAAGAAAAATAAATAACACGGTGCTGTAGCAAATGAATTTATCAGCTGAGTTTGACATTGAGGCACACGCATGCAAGAACAGGCTTATTAAAAACTAAGGGCATTGACTGAAAGCGGCATTTTCTAGTTTGCACACACAGAAATTGGCAAAATCTTAAAGGTATGAAAACTTAAAAATCTCTGCATTTGAACTCAATTGCATGTGCATATATTAGATTTTCAGCCAACGTATACATTATTTTCAATTTTTTTGTTGCATTCACATGAAAAGCCTGTTAGTTTTATTTTCGATTTGTTTTAATATCCCGGTAACAAAAGATTTGAACAAAGCATTATGCCCGCAGCATCTAACGTCAATTAGTGTAGAGAGAAATAATTAGGACGAAATAATGGAGCAGCGTTTCTATATAAAAGTGAGGTTCTTTAAAAACCACTAATAATTCACCAAGATTCATAAAAATGTAAGTTGTGCAAAATGGAAGCTTTAACTCATTTGCTAATTCAGCTGATTGTTTAATGTGATCACGAATAATATTATCATTCGGTTTTTGTTATCGAAATAACCAAGTCCCGAACGCTACAAATATATTGTTAAAAAAAGCACTTATTGTAATCAGCATCTCGTTTAATGTTATCATTCTTGCTACAATATTTCAAACTATTTTACAAATGGCGGATTTGCAAAACAGAAAGAAATACAAGTTTTGGAAGATACTATCTAAATTGATGCCCCATCAGATATGAATATCGTAAATTTCAAAGAATGGTAGCTTCCCAAGTAGGCATCTGAAATCTTATCAAGCCCAGTATTACAGAGCAGACGATTGAAAAAATGGCTCTTAAGGGGACGTACTATATGAAACAATCACATTACCTGAAACACAGCCAACAAGTGCTGTGATTAGAGAAGCATTAAGCATTGCATGACTTGCATATTGGGCAGCATAAATCTACTGACTAAACAACTACAGTGTGAATATGACAATTTCATTAACGAACTTCTATGCTAACATTCTGAGCAAATTAAGATATGTGCATTTTTTTTAGCTGTAAATAGGTTCAGCACATATACACTCATGTAAAATCAAGTTAGACTTTTAATTTAAAAAAAACAATTGGTTTTCGTTCTCATATAAGTCGCGTATTACAATCGTCCGGTTATTGTTATCAATTAATGTTGTTATCGCATTAAACGACGATTCGTATTAGAGTTTATACTATCATCGTTACGGATTTTCCACCACGCAAGATTCAAGTAGGTATACCAATGTTCAAAGATGATTCACTAGTGTTCATCAAAGACATCCTGCAAGCTCACCACATTCACCACACATTCATGTACATTGATACGTTGATGATGGCTTGTATGGACAGACAATCTCAGAATGCATACTATTATTGTATACTTCGTCAAGGGCACCAAACGACAATACTGAATCCAGAATGGGTGAGTTGTCAAGGCATAGACACGACACTACATCTCGACATCATCAAAGTTCTAAAATGCATGAACAATTCTATAATTTCCCACATAAATTCGTGTAAGACAGATGATTGGTCAATTCCCCAAGATAAATAATGAATAAAAGTTAATGTAAGATTCATTCCCGATAGCCTTTGACCAATGGCAGAATAAGAACGCATCCTACCTGAATATAGGATTAAAAAATTGGTTCAACATTCCGGAAATAGACCATCCATGCACGCTAAAAACAATTTAATCCTTGCAAATTAATGATTTTGGTAGCAAAAACCAAACTTTTTCTAGGGTCCCGGATAAGATGGCATTGGTTTCCATTGGTCTCCCCGTTGGTCATTCACCTCCTTCATTACAGCAAATGAAGCGTATAGTATGGGGACAAAAAAAAATCAAAAAGATGACATTCGGGCCAATGGAATTTCAGGAAAACCGTGCTAACAAATGGTAGATGACATTCCAGACATTTCAATCCACTGGCAGATTATTCATTACAGAGGCGCATTAAAAGGAAAAAAGAAGTCAAAATGCAACTTAATGAAATTGCTTTATGCATGTAGTTGAGAGAATGGCATTAAGGGACGATGGGGTTGGTGGGAGTGCTTTTTTTAAAAAATAAAGAATCGCATAGAAAAGAGTGAGGGCGTATTTATTATAAGGGAGGGTGCCATAGAGTAAGGCAGTAGCAGCACACTTTTCGATAAAACCGGTGGCTGGTTTCGCTCAAATTGGTCGCTGGCAAGCAAGCCAAGCGCAAACATGATTTGCGCATAATTTCTAAGCAGCTGATTGGGTGGGTTTCGTGCGCCTGCCTTTGATGTTGCCGCCTAGGGATATCTGCTCCCTAAAATGGGGATTGACGGCGAGGCAACATTGTCTCATGTGCACTTGAGTAGAACAGTGTAATTCTCCACCCTCTGATCCCCAATCTACACCTCCGATATTAAAATCCTGCTCCCGTCCCCCCCATAGTTCAACGATTCAGCCGATAGGAAATCATGGGGATATATATTTGCAGGGAGCAAAGAGAAAAGGTGAAGTGGTGGTGAGGGGGTGAGGGGATGTTACATCACGGGTTTATCTTAAATCCGGGCGAATTTAGCGGAAGAAAAAAAAAATAAAATAAAAGCGCTCTTCATTCGGTATGCACCAGATTCTATTACAATTATTATGCATTTGGCTTGGATTTCATGCATTTATTTGGTAATAGGAAGCCAATGGAAGTAGCCTTTGCAAGCTGAAATCCCATCGATGGACCTCCAAATGGTTGCTTTTTCTGCAAACCAGCACAAATTTCACCTCCCCAAACAACGATCGTTGGATTTCGTCGAGGAAAGACAACGGGATATTTCAGCCAAAAAGTCGCATCTTCGGTTGCACCATTATCCGTTAAACGATGAACAAAAGATGTGATTTCAAAAATTGGACAAGAAGAACTTGAGGAAACCATACATGGATTTTTTTTTATTATTCTGTCTTTTTGATTGCTGCATGAAGTTGCACATATCAAATTTTGTTTTCATCAATTGATTTTACTCACCAGAAATGTTACCAAAATATCGAGTTTTTAATTTTCTCATTAGACACTATTTAATAATTATTTTGTAATTTATTTTAAAATATAGATTTAGAAACTTATGATCGAATTTAATTTTGATAAAAATTGATATTTATAGTTGACTTGGTGTTTAAAATAATTATAAATTTTAAGTAATACTGTAATATTGATATTACTGTAAATTATAAGTCACCATTGGATCGAATAATACCATACAACACAATACAAATTGAGCATTATCTATAGCTTAGCTCGGACTCTTTAACTCCATTGCCAATCAGCACAGCATGCATATTTAAATATTTAAAAATCGATACATACATATGTGATTTTTAAATAACAAAAAGATAAGTAAAAGTTTTCTTTAATTACTAAAGTCTCCAGATATCGTATTTGAATATCGAATTAAATCGAATTTTTTATTGATTACTATACTGCAAATTATATACCATTATTATCCCTGAAAGAGTTAATTTCATACCTTTAATACTTTCTCTTCTCAATTGTATTCTACTCTGTACGACCTTTGAAAGTCGCATAATCATTATTTTTTTCCCTAATATTTGGCTCGAATATGGAAAATCATCTACAACAAAAGTTGAAGATTTCAGCTCAAGTTGATTATTTTCCTCATTAAGTATTTGAACAAGTTTTCACTTGACTGTTCAGTCAGGGTTTGAGTAACGCCCACTCCAGACGTTACTTAAAATTTCAATTTTCAAGTACAATTTCACGGTTGAGAAAGTCTGTGCGGAAATTAAACATCGCAAAAACACTCTCTTTATGCGCAATTGCATTTGCGATGAATTGACGATGATGCTATTGTTTCGGAGTAGCAAAATGATGTGCAAAAACACGCAACGACCAATTTATTAATTCCTATTTAACCTTCAAAAAAAATGAAATCCCAAAATAATCTATAAAATAATTCAAAAGTCAACCTCGCGTAGATCAATGCAAAGCTGTAAGCGGCTTCTTCCCTCTCAAAATGCTTGGCATTTCTGAGTCTGTTGCTAATTAAATTGAAAAACGCGTAGCAACAGAATATGTTGGCGATGTAATGAATTTTGATTTCAAAACAAAATATCCGACGAATCCCCCGATGAAACAGAAAACTAATTTCCACACCAATAAATCGACGAATAACATCTCCATAAGTCTTAAATTTAAACGACAAGAAATACGTGAAGCCAAACAACATTCAACGACACCAGACTGTTGCAAGAAACCCCGTTGAAGTTTAACTGTCGGTCAAAAGGTATTAGACAGTTTTCGCATGTCAACGTCTTTATTCTTACCTTAATTTTAATGGCGGGACGTGAAGAGCCACGTATGCGCACCCATTACGTTCAGTCCATTGGGTAGTTCAATGCGTGGCTCCTCCCTTCCCGCCATTAAAGTTAAGGTAAGTAAAATATGTTGACATGCTAAAACTGTCTATTAACTAATTGGTCAACTATGCTGAAATCAATTTCATACATCTGATGGTATACATTTCATAATTGTTAATATGCACTAAACGTATAACTGTACACAATAACATTATTGGCTTGAAAATATGAAAATGTATTTAGCTTAATAAAATATTTATTTCAACTAGGTTGAAATCCATTTCGTGACTATACATTTATTACTATTAGAGACCATATTTAATCAGTGGTCATTAATAGCCCTATTTCAAGTGCCAGGCTAAGTTGAAGTTTCAGTCGGAAACGCTGATTTCTGCGGCGGATGTCAATGTGCGCACGCGCACGGAACTGATTTCCGCGAATTAATCGTTTCCGGCTAGAGCTCCAAGCCTCTCGCGTGAAATAGGCTAGTTAGTAGCAGAAATTCCAGGATAACTTATTGAAAAGTCTGTAATATTGAAATTTGGATTTTTAAGATTAAAATTTACGCGTTCTGGAGTGTTAATATGAAAAACCAAATACAGTTTGAATTACCGGTATGTTAAAATTCTTCGATAATGCATATTAAAAAATATAGATATAAACTATCTATCAGTTATGAAGAACATGGTTGCAGTACCATGCCAGAAGAAAAATAGTTGAAAAAGCGAGAAACTTCCAGTTGCCAAAAATGAAAACTGAAATTAAGGACATCGAGTCCCATGTTTGGTATTCCGAGATAGAACCTTTAAAATGAAATTTAGTTTCCTGAAAGCAGAAATTGATATAGTGAATAACGTCTATATATAGAGTAACAGGTTTGTATACCCGTTTCGCAGATAGCTATCATCTATTTTCAAGTGTTCTTCAACTTTTGTGGATGATTTTCCATATCTAAATGCACATCACTTCTGAGAAATCAACTTTCAAACATTAATTATACATTCGTTTCTGCCTACGTCAATGTAGAGCTACAAAATAGATTTTCAAAAAGCCTTATACCGATATAGGAGTATACATATGCGGTGTATAGAAATTTGGGATATATAAAAAAGCACTTTCAGAATCACACGTATTGGTTATGCAATTGCAATTTTTATTGCAATATGTGACCCATATACCTCCGCATGAAAAATACACGAAATGCGAGGAGAATTTTCAATTTGGAAAATGGAACTTACGGATTATTTCATATTCATGCGGCATTATGAATGCGTACATATTGCCTGAATATGCAATTAATGATCGTAGCCAAACATGGAAATAACATAAGCATGCACATTTCAAAATAGGAGATGCTTCCTTTCTCAAAAATGCTGGCGTTTGCATTTGTTAAATTTTATTTGGGAATATTTACAGTTAAGTTAAAAATGCCAATAAATGTAACAGAATCGTGTGATTAAATTGTGGAAAAAATCAACAATTTGAAAGAAAAATAATCAAAATAAAACCAAATGTTGATTTGATTTTTAGTAACTTAGAATCCACATAAAAATATGTTTATAAACAAAATTATCTGACACGTATTCTAGGGCACAATTTTAAAATTGCAGATATACTTCAACATCTGTAAAACGAAGGCAATGAACTGTGGTTTAGCTGAATAAAAATGGAAGACCATTCCTCACCCGAATGAACAGTAGTATAATAATACATTTTAAAAGGGGTATCAAATCGGTGACACCACACGAACTTCGCATCCCATTCTACAATAACCTAATCTACCTGAAAGTGCTCGAATCACGTTGCCTTCCTATTTTTGTCTAAGATTACGTGCCTTTTGCTCTCCGAATGCTGTTCTGGTTTGCATTGCATTAGACTGCGAATAACATTAGGTAAATACTCAAAAGAGTAAAAAGAAAAATAATTCTGGATTCAAAATTATATTTGATGCAGGTTATTCCATTAAATAACTTCGTTTTTACAAGATTACAATTTACAATTTACAAGATTGGAATGTATGCTTATTATAATTATAAAGATTTGAATCTGTAATAATTTTGCCTATTTATAGAGTACATACGTGAAATAACAGTTGTATAGTCACGAAATTGATTTCAACCTACATGTCGTTGAAAATCGATTTGCATAAATTCTATCCAAATCGGTTGTAATGTACATGCGCTTCGCTTCATAGCCTTTGTTTACACACAACAGTAGAATAATTGAACTAGTTTTCAACGCAGTCTACAAAATCTGTTTTCAACCAGGTTGAAATCCATTACGTGACTACAGGATTAGAAAGTTATTAAAACATTTTATTAAAACTACTACTGATGTAACCAAGAGCCAAAAGAGATTTCTAAAAAAGCGTGTTAGCTCCCGTCGGAAACATGGATTTTGGCTGATTATAATGTGCGCAGGCGCACCGACAGTGATGAGCGTGCTTACATTCACATCCGCCGAAAATAGTGTTTCCGGCTAGAGCTACTATCCTTTCTTATGAAGGAAGCTATTGTTGGTTTGACTAGAAATGCACATTTTAAAACAAAACATTGCCCTGACAACCCTCACAATAATGTTTTTAAGTGCAATAAAATTCATTAAAACACAGCATCAAAAAAATAACCTTTTCAAATGCTGATCAATTACCACAGACAAATGACAACATTTTCTTTTCACAAAAAAACAACCAGAAATGGCAATATTTTCGACTGTTTATCAGGGTATTTTAGAAAATGCTATAAGCTATAATAAAACGTGCACGAGTGTATACTTTGTTAGAAATATGAACGAGTAAAAAGAGATAGTTGAATGAATATGCTTTCAAAAAGCCACTTTGGCAATCTTCTACGTGATTTTCGAAGATCTCGTTTATCCTTCGTCGTGTATTTTTCCTCAAGTGGGAAGTCAAAAACAAAGCAACCCAAAAAAAAAAAAAAAAAAAAAAAAAAAAAACCAACAAATTGGATAGACTGCTTGAACCGGAAAGCCCTCTGGTGACAATTCACCACCCAACAAGATTCTTTCTTCTAGTTTTCCTCAGAAATGCATGTTCGTAGAATAAAAAAAAACTTTAAAAATGGGAGAATTTCAGACAGATATATAGTCAGAACTAATTATTGTAAGCATTTCTGCAAATATGAGAAATAAAAGCAGAACATTCACACGTTGTTTAAGTGACTTTTATGAACACGGAATATACGAGCCCTCATTTCCACTCCTGTTTCAATACAAAAAAGGGCACGAATTTAGCGAAACGAATTGTGAATTTAAAATTTAGGTTTACCAAATCTTAATGTTATATGGTCAAGCACGTGTCTGAAAGCGGATTAAATGCTCTTAGTGTTTTAGAAACACGCACAGGAACAGCGTACATTTCAACAGAAAACACGCTTTTTTTAAAAGTCTGTTGAAAATAATTGAGATTCAAGAAATGTCAAATTACGTGTGAATTAAAAAACGCCGACTTATCAAACAGAAAAAAAATCAAAACTTTCATCTGCATGGTGAATACAAAACAGTTTTGATTTGTTACGCCCATGTACACATATGTATACGATCTTGCTAGATAAGTTTTGAAACAAAAACCGATATAATCCACTTTTCCAGGGCCACGGAACAAACTGGAAAATCTTGACAAATATGCAAGCCCATAACTAGATTTCACAAACAAATTAAATATCCTTTCTAGCACAATAATGTTAAGAAGAAATCGCCATGAAATACAACAGGGAATTGGTATTTCCTTCTTATCTTAATGTGCAAAAAACATTTTTAAATTTAATTGAAAGTTGAAACCTGTACTATTGTATTGATCTGACATTTTCATTTCCGCAATTAGACTTTGCATTAAGAAAATGTATGTGTACTTGGATGACTAAAATTTAAATCTTAAGCTTTTAAAATTGTAGTTGTAGTCACGAAACGGATTTTAACATGGATGAAAAACCGATTTGGACGCGCTCGCTTCACAATCTTGTTTGATTATATCCAAATCGGTTTTCAACTAAGTTAAAATCCATTCCATGACCGCGACTATAGCTATTGTACTATATAATAAATAGCTAATGCTAGTATGAATCACAATGAAATTTTTTAACAATTCAAACGATGGTCAATAAAACAACTAGGCAAATTGATATCAGTTTCATTTAATCGAGTGCAATAAATATAAACAAATTGCACAACATGAAACATAATTCACCGTTTGTAAATTTCGAAATTATTTTATAGTAGTATACATATGTATGTCCATCTAAACAATAGTAATTTTTTTCAAAATATATTTTTTAGAAGTCTGTAATCAAATAAATTTATGTGAACCAACTGGTCGTAAAAACGGGGCCATCCACAAATTACAAGAAAAATATACGGAGGGAGAGGGAAAAAAATGAGGGATAAAAGATAACAACAATTGGGAGTCTTTTACAATTGTGCGTAGAGCAATTGCCATATATGTGTTATTTATTGGCTACCTGTAGAATCCATCCTCGCAATGTTGGTAGTAAATATATATAGAGAGAGAGCTTTCGTTGGCAATGGCCAAAGGGGGAAAATAAAGGAAGCAAACAGTTTACCTTTAAAGCATCTACCCTGTCATTTGCGGCCCTAAAGAAATCCCAACCCATCCTATTTCTTTTGATCAATGCATTGGGTTGGTGCTAATCGTCGAGGCGGGCTAATCAATAACAACAACGAGTATACAAGACATGTGCAATTGTTAATTTGATTTGCACATTATGCCAATGAAACCGTATAAAAAGCTGCCAATGGTTACACATGTCAAAGCAAGGATCACCAGACGTGCAAAAAGACCTATACTAAACGGCTAACACGCCATTTAAGATTTTTCCCAGCGTTTGCTTGAGTAGGGGTATTTCAGCGCACTGTATTTATCTTACCATTAAAGCGAAGGTAAATTGGTAAACAGACACTCATAAGCCCCACCTTAGATCCTCAAAATTAACAGGCAGGTGATATAACTTGCTTCCATGGAAGGCCGGTCGTAAGTAATACTGTACCTTCTTTCGAGAATTACTTTTTTTTAGTTGAAAATCATAACAAAAGCGCATGCACAGTGTACACAGCTGGACCACCAACAAGCATTATTTCCAAGATGGCCACCCCTAACATGGATCCTCAACCATGGAAATTTATGATTCAAATTATTTATGAGTCACTCTTACCTTCCCTTCAATGGGGACAAGTCATGAAAATTTATCTTATACACAAGTTTCTGTAATGGGAAATCCACCAGGTGTAATCAAAATAACTGGTAAAATCTCGTGTATTTCTTACGAATTATTATGCATCTAAACCGGGGATCATTATTCCTTAAAAAACTAGGCATATGAGATTTTAAGACAACAAACCCGCCATGTTTACTAGCCAAGTTGTATAGATCCCCAAGCAATCAATGTTTTTTCATCAGCATGACATGAAAAACATAATTATTCAATAAAACTATGATGTGAAAAATACCACAACGAAATGTGAAGCAAATGAATCCAATGTTTTGGATTTATAAGCAAGTGCCTGGGGAATTCAATTAAGCGTGAGCCATAGTCTATATCAAAGACGCATTTTATCTAATTCTTATACTTAGATGGATAATCTAATTAACATTGAAAAGCTCTTTTTTGTGTGTGCAGATTCCCATCGATAAAGACTTAGAAAACCCTAGAAAAGATAAAACTATTAACTTGATTAAATTTATTTTCGAACAGAGGAAGACAAGATCGTAAAAAAAAAAATATATCCCGCAGTTGTTCATCCTATTTCTATACCCGAAGAGAAAATCTCGGTTGCACCAATGATGTGTATAAAAAAAGTCACTGCTAAAACTATAAGTTGTTTACGTTAGGTTGAATTAGTTTTAATCTTGGTGTTCTTTAAGAGCAAAGCGTAAGAAAAATTAAAAAAGCAAATTAATCTTCTGAAGCAGAAGAATGAAGAAAAAAAAAACACAAAGTAAATATAGGCTCGCAACGAAGATCTCGCTCTCTAAATTAATGTAATCCGAGGGGAAAAAGGTATTAAAGGAAATAAAACAGCTCAAAAAACTAATCTGTTCTTAATGATGTTGTTTTATATTGCGGTTGCCAGTAAATGAAATTGGGATCCGCATTGAACAAAAAAAGGGGAAAAAAATGGCCGCCATCTGTTCCACAACGTCCCCAACAAGCAAGAGTGCCTGGGTGAGTCATTTCAATCTTAAGTTTGGATTAACATATTATTATGATAGGGTACTAAATCACAATGGCTGTTCGAAACGGGGGACCTTTCCTATTGGTTCAAGCTGCAGGGTTGTTGGCAATGAATGAAAATGATTGGATTCATAGGTGGGGCTTGAACGCACTTCAATGCAAAGTCAAGGATGGTCATGTGGTGTCATCAAAATAATACACCAATGTACATGCATGCGTACAATGGGCCTTAATCCATTGTTCATTGTCTATCACGTTATTTTCAAAATTTACGCATATGCCAGCAATGGGTTATCATTATACTCAAGTCAGTAAAACACGAAAAGAATGCGACTTATGCGTCCATCTGTCGCTTTCGGGCTTATTAAAATTCAAAATTAATAAAATTTTGCACAGACATGGTCTATTGTTTACAAACACATCTAGAGACTTAAGAAAAATTCTCCACATCATGTGTGTTATCTGTTGTATTTTCTCACTCAAAAAGGGCAAGTTGTTTTGCTCAAAACATGCATTTCGTAACGACAAAGTGATGCTTTTTTTCCTCTAGACTATACACGTAACCGTGGAGAGCAATACTGCTTTAAACAAGTGGAGCAAAAGATTATATGCACGTAACCGAGAATAAAAATGATCCAACAACATAATCCAATGTCGGTAACTACATCGATTATTTCGAATTTCTAAACAACGTATAATCAACCGTTCACCAGATAAGAAGCCTGCACAAAGACTAATAATAATATAGACAAAAAAAGTTTTTAAACAAACAATACATATTGTAACAGGGTGCGTAAGCATACGTTTCAATGACGACAAGGTCCTAAGTGAACCTTATGAATATTTCGTCAAGGACGCCATCACGTGCCTTTATTGTATTATACTCATAGTCCTGTCTCTATAGAGCATTGTTTTTGACCATTTCCAGCCTAGGGCCCACTAAACAAGGTCTAAAATTGCCATGGCACACTCATACCCGGGTAGGATAAACATGCGTGCGATGTATGGACACAAATGACTTGTACATATGTTGCTAGACCAGGAATTGGTCACCAAGGGACTTATATTAAGTTATATGGGTTTCACACTGGGTTTAAATGTGAACATACTGTATGCCCAGCATTCCCAGCGTATGTGGCCTATACAGTGGAACCTCGCATAACGAGCATAATTGGATCCGGAATCTTCCTCGTTATGCGAAACAAACGCTCGTTAAGCGAGGCATTTTTAAAAAAAATTATATTGCTCGTTATGCGAATCACTCGTTATGCGAGGTGCTCGTTAAGCGAGGTTCCACTGTATATGGAAATTCGAAATCTAATAATAGTCCATTCAAAAGCTTGATTTGGTCATTACGTGGCTATATATGGCCATTCAATGGATAAATACGATGCATACTTGACTATACGTATGGTCATTAAGTGGTTAAATGTGATACATAATGGTTTTATAGGACCATGAATAGGCGGCTAAACAGGGTCGAGACGTGGCTACATATGCATGGTCAACGCACAAATATAGTATACAGCACTTCCACGTTTTTAGTTAAAAATGTTTCGAAATTCCTCCATTAAGCTCCGCGGCACATTTGGGGGACCCTTGGTGGCACACCGGTTGAAAAACTCCGCTATAGACCTTACTGGAGAAAAATGTAACCCGTTGAAAGAACAGTCACGTGATGCCATCTGCATAATGGGGTCCATTGTTAAAACCATTAGTACTTTCCGAAGATGGCATGGTTCAATACCTTCTATACACGCTCAATACAGAAATCTTAAACGTGAGCATAGACACGATTTCCTTTCAAAGCCTGAGAAATACAAGTTAAAGTGGGCGCCTGAATATTATTTGTACGCGAGCACAATTAGACATGACAACAATAAAAAAACAAGCACGTGTTGCCAAGCAACGGCAACAATCTTTGTTAATTATGCTTTTCCGAGCTTTTCATAATTAGCAGTGTGGCGACGAAGAGAAAAGTGGCGAGATAAAAGAAATAGGATGGGGACCTAGAACAAGGCCCACAAATGGTGAATGCAACTGGCTTGGCAAAGCGACAAAAAATAAATTAAGCCTAGGGGAGGTGAATAAAAGCGAACAAAGAAAACATAACTCGTAGGAAAACTGAAAAAAATCTATAATTTATGAAGAGCATGCTGTTACACATAAATAGAGAGATCGAAAAAAAAGACCCAACTTAAATAATAATAAAAGCAAAAATGCTAAGCTTCCAATCCTTCCGTCCATCGCTTATGTACAATGCATGAAGGTTCAAGTCCCAAAAAACCAGAAAACATTTTATGTCGTTCATATATCAATGCCAGTGATTTAGACATTCGCCTCGTTTGATTTCCATATGCAGAATGGTTGGAGGGGAGAAACAATCGTGTATTTATAAGAACCGTTTCATCCAGGTTTTGCGTATTGATATCGAAATAAAATGAAGCAACAGGTGTGTCTTTTATAGCGGTCATAGATATGTCATAAAGATGGCTGGAGCAGATAAGACCACGTTTATGGACTCCACTTTGATAATGGAGTGTCCATAGGATGCGTAACCCCCCTCGCTATCCTCAGGTACATGATGTTACACATGCCCTAGCTGTACCACCAAAGCAGCTCAATCAACATGTTTGGCTTCTTATATTGGTCTGTCACCATGGCAACAGCTCTACGAATCGCTAATTAACAATTTTCATAATGGGGCCAATGATATCCAGTAGTGTGGATCAGCTTTTGGTCACTATCAAAATAATTATTTTGATAGTGACCTAACGGTGATAAAGCATGATTTTATTGCCAATGGTTATCGTTAGAATAAGTTTTATAAACAGCATTATTCGTGCTTATGGTAAACTGACCAGGGTGTTAGCACGCCCTATGGCAAGTGGGTCCCATTAAGCATTATACAATATGTTAAAAATGAGAATGACCTTTGAGTAGCTTGATACTGTAATAGCTTTAAATATGCGTTTATTTCACATGGTAGTTTTTAAACTGATGCATTTTTTTTGAAAATTGTATTTAATTCTTAGAAAAATTAAGTGGGGTCGGTGGGCCTCCTGATCCTAGCAACCAATATTTTAGACCCAGTCCGCCACTGCTTATTTGATAGTATAACAAACTCAACGAAATTCTTTAAGTGGCATTTCATAGGCTTGACCACAGCGCATGTGCATCGTTTTCTGACGTCACATCCTGCGTGTTTGATCGCACACGCCAATGGAGGAACGGCGCAGAATGGCACATTGGATCAACAATATGTAGATTAATTACCATAACTTTATTATCAGCACTGGTTTAATAAAACACAGCATTGATCGTACACTAGGGAGTGATACGCTAAGACCTGCGGGGCACATGAAATTCCATCCAATCAAGCGTGCAAAATGGTTACATTTCCAGCGTGAAATTGCCCAACCCTGGCTACTCACCCTGACAGAGTTATTAATGAAGTGGTAGACAAAATATCGGGGAAGGTGCACTGAGGTGGGAGTGACAAGGTGGTTAGAAGTTGAATGGATTGGGGGATTAATTTGAATCCGTTGTAGAGCCGTGCTTTTACCCCCTCTGCTAATTAGGGTTTTATTCTGTATTTGCCGATATTTCCCACACGGTTGGCGCTGTTATTTTAAGTAGCTCCGTTACTTTTAGCCCGCACTATAGGATATTATGTTATTCAAAGAGCACCCAGTCAATATTCGCCTTCAATAATTGCATAATTCTAAAAGCTTCAGATGGGAAGATTAGTGCTAATGGAGTTGCGCAGCGAGCGCGCATTATACCAGCATCATCAAAACGCACGACGAAATGTTTATAAGATAATGATATTTCGCAGAGTATAATGCGACGTATCGAGGCATGCATTTCGGTTAATTCAACATCTATTTCGTTTTCACAATCTGCAGTAATGTTTTTTTGTGTTTTTTTTTTTTTGCGTAAATAAGTTTTAAAGTTTCATACCCATTACTTTCAGAGCACGCAGATCCCTACATCTGAACATCTATCATTGCATTGCGATGTCGACCGCTGGGGTCGCTGCTGCCCAATGGACAAACAGCGCCACCTGTGTAATTTGCACGAACCAACACATGCTAAAGACATCGTTTTTATAACTTTAGAGAAAGCTACCTACCATCAATTCTATCAACCATATTCAGCTGACAAAAAATTTAGATCTGAACGCGCAACATCGTTGACCACATGCATGTAGGAAGGAGACAACGATGTTCCCAACTTGCTAAATACATGTATCCGGCGATTATCACCTGGATTGTACATAGCCGCGATTCTAAAAGACGCACCTAGTTGTTAGAGATGTTTCTATGCCAAAAAATACTGTCTTATAATTGATGAAATACGGTATTACAATCTTAATGCACAAATTTCACTAATGTGAAGAAAAAACTAAGTTAAAAATAATGTTTACGTTCTAGAACAAGTCTCTAAAGTTAGAAATTTGGAAAATTGGAATCTCATAAGGGGAGAGAATAGTGCATTTTTCAAAATTTTTCGAATGTATTTTTTCTTAATATCGTACATCAAAGAATTATAATGAGATGAAATACCACCTACATTGTCATGGATTCCTATTTCAATATCACATCAGAACTACCCTAACACATCTCCAGACGCCAGAGTTGCTACATCATTTGTAAAACTAGAGCTGCCACATGGCCGACTTAAGAAGGATAGTGTCTATGAGAGAGGATGGCACAACCATGTTTCAAAGCATACCCAAGCGAACATTTGCGTCACAATGAAACTCGGTGTTGCTATTTCAAAATTCCAACTTTTCATCTCATTTATCATGGACAAATTCGCCAAAGAAGAGTTCCAGTTCGCACACAAGGCCAGTAAATCACGCCAAGAAAACACACGATCAAACCGGATACCATTAAGGTTAAAACCCCTGTCGCAAAGAGTTAAATGACGAGATCGTGAACAAGAACAAATAAATACCAAATCTGATTTAGAGCACTTCAGGGAAGCATGAAGTATATACGGCAAGTGTCACGCCTGGGTGGCCAGTGCAGTACCTGGACACATGTTCAAATCAGGCCATGGTTTAAAAACAGGATACGTTAGACAACACGTGACAGTCAGTTCTATTCGCGTACTAAAAACAATTAGGTCTATGGAAAATATTATGGGATATACTGTAAAACAAAATTGAAAATCAGTCCAAAGCCCTTAACCTAACCATAACAAACCAATCAAGCTAAACAGCTCTCAAATAGCTATTATGTCGACACTTCATCCCCTTAAGATAAAATGAAGTTAAAATAACTTGGGCCCAAATCCTGTATTGTTCTACATAGTATAACAATAAGTACATCAGTGATTAGAAGGATATAGTTGTATTTGGGGAATTTAATCGATGAACGTTAGTTGATCATGTGATAGTTCATGTAAGCCCCATGCCCCAGTAGGCACAAAACTACGCGATATAAAGCTCATTTCAAACGGATGTTTATTAATTGCGAGACTATAGAGCTTGTATTAAAGAGAGCACACAAAGCAGATTTATTTAATAATACCGAAATGCAATTTGCATTAACATGAAAATGCCTGAAGGCATGCAGTAGTAGTAATGAAGATGACGATCATTTCAACTGAATACATCACAACGAAGACGCGTATCATGGCATTTTAATCGACAACAAATGTCCAATTTTTTTCCCCTTGTCATGCCGTGTAGCTTCTCTCTTTTGTTTTATGTAAACTAATTTCCATTTTTATTACACTATTATGCATTCGTTGAATTCCAGAAACTTCAATCTTTATAGCTTTTAATTCGCTGATGAAGCTTGATGGAACAAGATAGATGGCCGGTCAGCAGTCAAATAAATGAAACAAAATAACATATTAAAATGGCTCCAAATTGTTTGAAAAATACTTTAAATATGTCAGGAAAAAAATATTTGTAAAAAAGTCCAAAAAACAACAACATTACAAAATAAGATATATGCTGCACACATTTGAAGTTAATGTAATGGGGGGGGGGGGAAATTCCATATTTACAGAATTTCAAATACATTTTTATATCTGAAACTGCAAATGTAGAATATGTAGATTTGACGTCTCATTTAGAACAACTTTGTAGCGAAATAATTCCCTACTGTACCGGAGGTACATAAATGAAAATATACTTGAATGCGCACCATTAATATTATAACATACCAGCAACGTTCCACAATAGTTGTAAGAAGTAGTCAAAGGAGGGCGACACCAGCAATATCACAATAAACCCCATTTGACCCATTAAAAAAGTTTGAGAAAATCACTGAAATATTCGCCAACATCTGACAGTAACCCAAATAAAACGATCAAAGAATTTGTGGTAATCCCAGAGGATTTTTTTTTTTCAACAGCACTCGTTAATACTACCTGCATTTTAATTTTATTCATATTTATAAACTATGCTTCCAAACGGGAGACACACCACTGTTTCAGCGTGACTCTGCATTATGCTCACCTTTCACTAGGCGATCAACGATGACGAATTTTAGATGAAAAATGACTTGGAACGTGACATAATCCCATTGTACTGTCAAATTGATGCGGAGAAATTCGTTGAAGCCACTAGAGGGCATTGTAACAGTGCTGTCACTCACATTTTGCATGCATGGCAATGTTTAGTGCAGGCTTCAATCCTCAGGTCTTTCGTGTAGAAACAAAAGTTCTCGTCATCGTTTCAAAATTTCAAAAACACTGTAAAACCCGTAGAACAAAAGACAAGAAAACAGCTAGCTAGATATCAACGAACGTCATCAAATTCACCGACCCAATATTCTTTTTTTTTTTTTTTTGCTTCTTCTCCAAATTGTGTTTACATCAACACGAGTCAACTGTCATTGCCCTTTTGAATAAACTTTTGGCAAGTCGCCAAATGAGGTATTTTAATACCACGGCTCAAGATTGATTGATTGCTGGCAAATAGCCATCATCAATGTCCACTCTAGTTTTTTTTATTTATAAGTTGCTCATTACTTCATATAGGGCTAATGTTAAAATACTCGCAAGAGTAATTGCTCTATAACACAAATATAGGAGGATAATGTATGAATAAAATTGAGCACAAGGTAGCTCCATAACTTATCAGCATTCAAATTTATGTAGAAGTAAGCAAGGTACCAGTAAATTTGTTTTAACAAATTCAAGCATATTACAAGGATTCAAAGGATCATTCCATACATTTCCAAGGACCTGTCGCACAACCCTTGTCCAAATTTGTTTAAGACAAATTTCAAGCATGATTCCCGATTTTTTTTCGAGGTGATAAAATTCAAGCAAATTTCTCGAATTTCAAGGCTGCTGGATACCCCGGTAAGCTCATGCACCCTCCTGTGAAATTTTAATGAATTTCATGAAATTAATTCTTTTGCTTCAGCCGTTGACTTTCAGCAAATGCTTTTATTGCTGCATTTCATTTGTGAGGTTACTTAGTTTTATTCATATACAACACTTACGCGATATTCCCCAAAAAGCTGTTTGCAGCTACATTTATCGTACATCTTGAACTGCTCGGAGCGAATGAATAATTAACAACTTTTGAAATTAATTTATAAACAGCGTGTGTTATGAATGGCCACAAGTCCGGTTGTCAAAACACGTTGTAAATGCGTTAAATATTTTGGAGAAAAACAGGATAGTCTCCAGAAATGTTTCGGTAATGTTTCTGTAAACGAAAACCAACGCTTTCACAACCTCAAAAAACAGCGATTTTTTAATTGGTGCAACGTATTACCATGCCAATCAAAAATATTAAACGAAAATAAAATTATGCCTCTTGGTCAATGCGAAAAAAGTGGAAATTGTCAATGGTGAAAATTGTAAATTTTCATCACCATGCACCCACTGATGTATAAAATTAAAAATTACATCAACTGTAATTGCTCATTATTGTTTTTCCATCATTATCATGCAAACATCTGACGCTTGTTCGATGTGGCAAATTGCAATTACTGTACTATCATTACCAAGCATTCTCCTAATCTAACATTTTCTTGTTGGGCAACTAACTAAGTTAACTCTGAGTTTGATGCAACCGGACATATAAAATGCACTTTAAAAATGAACAATAAATGACCATTAAAAGGAGTTGAAAAATTGCTTCTTGCAATTCACAATGTACTAAAAGCCTTAATGTCCTTCCGTGAAACTATAAGGAAGAAATAGCTGACATTTTTGTGGCACGATCTACATCCAAGTTGAAAACTTCTTCTAGTTTAATTCACCTTTAGAAAAAGAGACACAAAACGACTATGTATACCACTATACCTAAAAGGGGTCCTATATTATTAGCGTAACTGACTAGAAAGTGGGTTTTGTATAAACAAATTTCCAAAATTCTAACAACTGCATGTGCATCCCGTGTCAGAAAATGGACAACAGGAGGCGGCGGCAGCTCAACATTTGCAATTGTAAATTCAAAACTGTGCGAAAATATGCGCATAAAAACGAGGCAGAATTTTACATTTTTGCAACATGGAAAAAAGAGAACACGGCATAAAAGTAATAATAAAATAGAAAAAAAAGCGAAAAGTTCGATGACCGATATCAAAGAGCATACGGGGCGCAGAACAATTGTCGACTTGTTAACTTTGTGCATAATGTGACGAAATATGGGCGAACATATAAAGAGGGGAAGCCAAAATATTTTTACCTACTTCTTATTCTGATTGCAATTTACTACTCTGGTGCCTCCCCTACTTATGTGCCTTTTAAATGCATAAATAAAGAAAGCAACTCCCCCCTTTCCCCATTTACAGTGTCCTTTTGTGGTGTTTAAAAAAAAACTCAAAAAGGACACACACACTTGACTCAAGATTGCTGAGAAAACTATACTATAGAGAGAGAATCTATACATATGTTATTTTCGTTATCCTCTTTACCTATTCTCAAGAAGTTTACGAGAATAAAATTTCAGTTAAATTGCAGCAAACACCAAAAATTGCCCATTTCAAAATGGCGTTTATTTGCTTTGTTACCTCTTTTAACCTGCTATAAAAGCTTTTCATGAAGCCATAAAGACTAATGTTCAGATGCTCAGAATTCTTTGAAATAACCTCCAAAGTAGTTTTTCACATTAAGTATCTACCTTCACGTGAGAGGCTAGCAGTTGCAGCCGGAATCGCTGAATTTGAATCTTCGCGCGTGCGCGCATTCATACATCCGCCGAAATCAACGTTTCCGGCCAGTCGTGTGATGTCATGTTCAATGTTAAATTAGTCCCTCATTTAGATATTCGAAAATATGCGAATATTTTGTAAAAATCTTAAAACGAAATTTTAGTTTGGGAAATATGCATCATGACACTTGTATATAAAGTCCAGACAACAATAATATACATAGGTAAATTCCGGATTCACTTTCTATTGTGGGTGGCAAGGACTCCGGTTTATAATGACATTCATTTCCTGATAGGCCTAACATTTCATACATACAAAAAAAAAATACAAGCTCTTCCGATATGATCGAAATGGCACCACCACTAATCAAAATGCTGCACCACCTTGCTAGAGAGCATTTTTCTCTCGAATTCCCTTAAATATGATAATGTTGGGTGAAAAAAAGACGAAATTGTAGGTTGAAACTAGTTTTCAAATGCCTTTGCAGAGGAGGAACGTGGCTCTAGAGGGCAAGAGCGGATAGCGAAGAGGCAATTAACAGTTTTAATTAAAGCCCCTCGCCATTTTTATCGCAAAATATACATAAGGAACATAGGCGAGAAATTGGACATCGCTATTTGCGCGCCAAATATATGAATGCTGTTAAGAGAGCCAACTACTTTATGAAATCCATTTCCAGCCAATTTATGGCTTCAATTAGCTGTTAGTAGTCATAAATTGGTGGCAGCACTCCGGGCAATGTCAGGTAAACACGGCACAAATTACAAAAACAGGCGGAATTTCAACTTCTTCAGCTTCTTCAGAAGCTTGTAAAAATATGGCAACGTCTCTAAAAGTGAAAGTATAATTCCGAGGCCATAAATTCGCCTTTAATGTTTGTTCTGCCATGTCCACCTCGAATTTATGTTGGGGACAATGTCCTATCCGAAATGTTATGGGCTATCGATTAACTTTATAATTATATCTAAAGACGAAATGTTCACTCACTCTCTGATAACTTGCCGATACCAGCGATTCAATTAAGCGTTTTAGTGACATTTTACGCTTTCCAATAACTGTTCATAAAACGACTAAATATTGACAGTTTCATTACGGTCATGCCATCAATACATTAAAACTAAATGTTAATAAGATTAGCAAACTTTTGCATATATACTTGCGAAATCTGAGAATGTCAAACTAATATCAGTTACAAATCCTTTAATATGAATCAATGTATTTAAAGATGCCAGTCATTTTAAAATGTATTAATAATTAGATTTAATTTAAAACTGTCACAAAGATTGACAAATACGTTTTAATTACCATTGAGAACCATTTCCACAACATATCTATTAAATTTCATATTTCATTAAGACATCCAGTTATCACCGAATTTCATTAATTTTTAAAACGTCATCACATTAATCTAAGTAGTACTACCAACAGAAAAAAAAGCTTTGATTCTAAGCAACAATACATTTCTTAGAATCTCTTTTACTATTTATCTTTTCAATTTACTATCAACAACAATAGGGCAACACACGAAATGTAAACAATGTCCTTAAATAAGTAAGGAACTCTCAGGTGCGTCATTTCAGCTAAAATAGACAGTTTGAGCATGCCAACTTCTTTAAACTTAACTTTAATGGCGGGAAGGGAGGAGCCACGCATTGAACTACCCAATGAACTAACTGAACGTAATGGGTGCGCATGCGTGGTTCTTCCCTTCCCGCCGTTAAAGTTAAGGTAAGTATAAAGACGTTGGCATGCTCGAACTGTCTATTATTTGGAAAAATATACGGAAAATATTCAGATGACGAAAAATACAGATCTGGAAGCGCAACATTGTTAATCACGTGCAACCAGCTATGTTTTTGATCACATCATTGCAGATTTTCGATCACATGTATCCAGATGCAAGAGACAACGATGTTTCAAAGTAGTTGGATACATATATCCGGAGATTATCGTATGCACTGTATGTGCATGGCTTAAGACACCCATTTTAGGGATGTTTCTATGAAATACGGTAGTAGATTTTACAAGGTTTCAGCCAAGTTATCAGCAATAGATATATTTTAATGGTACATTTCAATTACTAACACTGATGAAAATGCTCTTGTGCCAATGGTAGCCAAGCAAAATTGAGAAGTATCCTAAACATAAAATCCTCCAAAATGGAAGGGTGAAGAAAAATGGTAGATGGTGTTACGAGACAAGGTTGACAAAACATGGCACGTGAACACCTTTCTCTAGAAGCGAAGGTATGTTACGCGTCTGATAAGCACGTATCACTACCGCTCAAATTAATTACCATAAAGCAGTCATCCATTCATACAGGTAATTTCACTTTTGGCTGCTGTCGAATGCGCAGATGCGTTCCGTGTTAATGGCCTTGTTGAAATCGGAAGATAATTTTTCTCACAATATCGCGAAATGCCTACACGTTTGTCCTGACTACTCCTATAGCTGCTTACCAATTGTCCACTTAAATGGACAGACGCCTAGCATTTTTTTTTTTTTTTTCAAAGAGGAATTTCAAGCATGTGCCATCCCTACAAAAACCTAAAGATACATGTACGTGGCAGCAAGCTTTATGGAACGATAAAAATGCATCGCACATCGTTTAAAAAAAAATGTCGAGTCTATTGGGAGACACCTTGTCTTCGAAGGAAATACCTGCGATGGCAGTCATGGCACATACTACCAGATATATTCCCGTTTTAGCCAACGAACACATTTGGAAAATTTACTTTCCCCACAGCAGACAGTTTCCTTCCACAGGCAGCTGTTGTTTCAATGGTAACATTTTTCCGTTTATTTAAAAAAAACCAACTAAACATTGAAATATTTAAGGGAAGAAAGAACGTGAAATGATGTTTCCTCCCAATTTCAACTTTTTAAAGCTCGATCCAAAAATGACATTGTGAAATTCCAGGAGTGACGTTACGCCAAAACTGATGGTATAGGGGAATTTGTTCAATCCCAAATGCGTAGCACGCTAGTCTAACTCTTAATTGTGTCATTAATCAGAACTGTCAGTTAATCGAAACTGCATGCTTCAGACATTGAGTAAACAAATCTGTCAGAAGTCTCGCTGTCCCTGCTTGATACGTGTGTACCCAATTTATGACAATAATGGAATGACAGGACCGTGTTGGCATGCCGGGCATCAATCAAAAAATGATCATGTATTGGTAATTTTAAACAATAAACAGAAATATACAGTATATTATTTAAAATAACGGTCGTCTGGGATATTGAGGCGATAATTAAGTATCAACAATATACAAATCTATCTTTTTTTAATTCTAGACAATTTTTTAGAATTATTTGAAGGCTTGGTAAGGATGAAATCAGGAAGTGCCACATTTTTTGTCTGGCTCCTGACCTTATCCAACCGCATATAACAGGTATGCGAATAAACATTTTATTTAGTAAAAATATAATGCCGCATTTCCGTGAATTTCTCAAATAACGACAGAAAACTGGTTGTCTTCATCGCATGCTTCTTCGAAATTTTTACGTTTTATGGAAATGGCATATACACACCAGACGTTAGGGAATTTTTTTTTTAAAAGTTTCTCAGAAATGTGTAACTTTGGGTTCAGATATCAAAATACAAAACTGCCAATTTTTAAGCGATTCCCTATTAATTTGATATTTTTTGGTAAAAAGTACGTCCTGCACATCCTATGCATTGGTCTGCACCACATAAGTTTGGATTTATGCATCACAATGAAGCATTTTATCCATGGCGTTTGTCCACCATTAGCATTGTGACAAAAATACATACAATAATACCCTTTTACGCATGGTTAAAACCCATCTTTTCCTTCTCTTGCACACGTCGATAAACGAGGCGTTATAAAATACCTGACATAAAAAATTTCCAGAAATTGGTCACGCAATGTGTAGACCAGAAGCATATCTCGTTCATTTTCACCATTTAAATACACATTAAATATAAAAGGGGGATGATGAGTATCGTGTGTTCTCGCATGATAAGAACGCATGGTAAGGATAATAGTAGTTCTCTTTTTTATGGTATTACACAGAGTGTGTGTGGACAAATTCCCATTTCGAAACAAAACCCGCAAAAATGCATTCAATTTGATAAGAGGATGAATTACAACCGCACGCAAACCGTCTTAATTCGCATTGTTAAAGAACCTCCAATTAAAATTGATGTTAAAACTAGAGAATGCATTTGGTGTGCGCACACGCCCTCCTTTTAAATATTAACCGGTTTTCTCATCGATATTTGCAGAATTATATATTTCAACACGGACTGCTATCGTTTCTACAAAACCTACAATAAATGGCGCTCGTTTTATAAGCGCCATGTACTCATTCAGTACGAGTACACAAGAGTATTATCTTGATGCAAAAATGTAGCATTAATATGTTCCTTATATACCTCATACCATGATAAAAATAACCATTTCTTGGTCACGAAATGAGTGATGAGCATAGTTAATGCTAATTCAGTTAGATCAAGAATCTTTGTTTAGCTAATAGGCGATGTCATATACAAATGATGGTCTTTATTAAGTAATCTAACTTTAATAAAAGTAGTACTCAATGCCATAATGGGTGCATACTAAGTGAAAATTTGAAGGATGCCATTCAATCAGTGGTGGACAGGGTCTACAAATATTGGTTGCCAGGTTACAAAGGGGGCCACAACCACTGTATAATACTACCATTTAATTTTTTATAAGCAATTCACACAATTTTCAATAAATGCACGAATGAAAAATCGGTACAATTAATTTCTTTTGCGAAATAAATGTATATTAAAAGCTGTTATTAAACTACTAAAAACTACTAAAAATTAACATGTGTAACATATTGCCTAATGTAAATGGGGGGAGCACTAGATTATGGGCCTACATGCCATTGAAGAAGCTGTGTCCATGGCCAGGACACTAAAACAGCATAAAACCTAAATGAACTGCATAATCCCTGCTTGGCAATTAAAATGTGCAAAGGGGGGAAAAAAGCAGCTACTTACCATAATTTCAAAAGAACAAATTTATCTTAATTAGCCGAAACTAAGTCAAGGCAAATCAAGCGTTTCAAATTTCGCTTAGCGCAAACCTTTACATAGTTCATATTGAGATATAATTATTATTAATATGAAGTTGATCCCAATTACAGGAGGAAAAAAATCAAAATAATATAGTGCAGTATTTGGAGGTATACACTAAATAAAGGTGCTGAAAAGCAACCGAGCAAATGGCTTTATTTACGGGGAGTAGCAAAATAGTAGCAAACGTCCCCGAATCGATGTCATGTGCGTGTTTATGGCTCCATAAGTAGTAACCACCCGAGGCTCCGGTGTCATTAATTAAGAGATGACCCCACCAATAATTAGTCGTGAAACTGCAATTAATATGTAAAACAAATTTGTCCTATGTGCACATTAAAAGACCCAAAATGTAGAGGGCGTATCATTGCATTTGTAGTTTTGGGCTTCAAAGGAAACAGTTGCTATTACCATCATATTGTTATGCAGCTGTATGATAAATAGCGCGATGAAAATTTTGCAATTAATATTTGATTTGGGTAAAACTATAGACTGCAGCTGTCGCCCATTGTATTTCAAACACACGAGGTCATAAATAGCAGAAGAAGAAAAAAATCGAAATGCGTTTAATTCGTATGACACACTGGAAAAAATCGTTCGCCCCTAACAAGACAGTATACTCTATAATCATTTCATACTACAACGGGTGCGACCTAGCGCCACCTAGAGGTCCATAACCCAGTATGTTCTCGGGAATGTCAGTCATGCACCTTATAGCAAAGTTCCTCGAGGGACATAAACCAGATCAAGCCAATATTGCATATACGGTCAATATTTATGCAACACTTTGCCTCGACAATGAAGTGAAATTAATTCGAGTGAAACGTCAGAGGTCAACCGGTTTAATGCGTTTTTTATGTTCTCATACTGCCAATATCCAATATAGAGAGAGTAGGAGGAGTCAGCACAAAAATGGAATATATAAAAAAGCGCCGTAGCAAAATGAACGACTAATAAAACTTATAAGCGTTAAACAATAGCCGTTAATAGTTTGGGCGTTGTTTGGTGCACATGGCCCATATGAGGCGACGGTGTGTACATGAACCACCTATTTTTGTCAACCCAAAATCGCAATTGGAAGACCACGTCGTGTTTGCGCATATTGGGAACAATGCATATTGATAGATCGAGCTAATAACCGTGAACAAATGACATTGGGGAGCAAATGTGAAAAACGTGAGGTCGATATTAAAGGCAAAACAAACACCTGTTCCCAAAATGTGTATATCTCCGCTAATTCCAGTCAATATATGAAGAATGCTTTAATTCTCGTTACATTAATGGCTCTGACGGGCGTAAGAAATGCAGATAAAAAATATACTGATTAACTGCACCCAATTCTGTTCTTACACGCTTTTCATATAACACGACCCACAACAAAATTTAACACATTTTCTAACTAGAACACTGTTGGATGTTCAAAGTGAAACCTGCTCTAAATTTGCATTACATATTATATTAATTAAACTAAGCATTTATAATCTATGATGGAAATATGTCACGAATATTTTAATTTCAACGACTTTTTAAACAACAAAAATTAAATATTTTTACTAACGGTATTATATTTTTAGCAATTGTTTGGTTCCTGAATTTGTGATGCATACAATTCGTATAAAAACGAAATTGTGTATATTATTTCTAAATTCACTATGTTTAAAAATCGAGCAGCAGTTACATGTAATGTGCGGCTTGAAAAACTTACACAAGGTGTCCATTAGATTTGCTCGAAAAAATTCAAGCATATTTCAAGAACCCCTGACCCCTTCCACGTCCAATTAGTACAATATTTTTCCAAAGAGTCTCAGTTTTTTCAAGTATAATTCCAGCGTTTTCCGAGTTGATACAGATTCAAGCACATTTTCCGACATTCAAGGATGTTACATGGACACCCCTGAAGTATTCTGGAGGATTTTTCAAATATATGCATATTTAATTGTTTGACACAGGAAAACCTTGCCAAACGTGCATCTTTGCAAGTACGGTCGCCATGCTGTCGCTAACATACAATTATTTACTTTGTCAGAATGAAAAGATGGGGGCCTACACCATTTTCTTTTTCACCCTCCTGAAATTTTTTTTCTGAGAATGCAACAGGGAAAGGTTGTATACAACTTCTACGGTACTGTTTTAATTATGCGTAGCCATGCGATCAGTCCGTGAAGGATGATCCCAAAATTGTTGAAAAATCAAATCAATGAAATGCAACAGCAGCTAAGTGTGGCGTTATATTAATAGTTCCCAGACAGTAGTAGAAGTAAGTGCGCGCTGACTGTGGTGATCTATGACATTCACTCATCCATGCATGGCATGGACAATGATGCGATTTGTTCGCTTGCCAGCTATGAAAACCGCAATATTTGACCTGAAATCTAGAAAGTAATTTGTAAAACACGAATCGGTGAGCACGCCCTGTCAATTAGTCAGAAACAAATGCCCTCTTCACTAGGCGAGGTCAAAACGATTAAGTTTTTTTCTTTTCAACAGAAATTCAACGTTGGGCCCATTGGGGTTGTATAATGAAGGGATCTTAGAACTAAAATAGGAAATTGCGTAATATATATTTTCTCTTACGGTGCAGTTGGCAGGGTGATCAAACGTACAGCAGGGTCCACTGCACATCGAGACCCCATCCCTAGCCCGGGCTAAGAGTTCACTTTGGTTAATACTCCTTGAGGATCCAAAATGGGGACTTACCTAGAAAAAGAACAACAATTTGCAATTAGAAAAAACAGTTTTGAAGTTAAATAACAACAACGTGTACCTTTCAAAAGTAATAATAAATCAATAACAAGAACAAATCCGATAAATTAACTGTATTTTCTCTACAAGCACAATAAACCGTGTAGTTGAAAATTCTTCTAAAAATGATTGAACACTGCAATAAATTGGAACCCGATTATCCGAGTTAATAGACAGTTTGAGCATGCCAACGTCTTTATACATACCTTAATTTAATGGCGGGAAGGGAGGAGCCACGCATTAAACTATCCAATTAACTAACTGGACGTAGTGGATGCGCATGCGTGGTTCTTCCCTTCACGCTATTAAAGCTAAGGTTAATAAAGAAGTTGGCATGCTTAAACTGTCTGTTGTGTGCCTAACTCGGATAACTGAAAACTCTTATAATGCGGATTAAGAATAAATTCTTACATAATATTTCCATAATTTGCACGGTATTTTATTAACTTATAATGTTGCATAAAACAAAAAAATCACTTTTGCGCTTTATGTAGAAAATTACATTTATTTATTATAATTATAATAAATATATAATGCAATATACTGTTCGTATAACATGAACATTTGGATAATTGGGATTCGTCTAAACATGGATCACCTTTTATTTTAAGGTGACGAATTGTGCAGATGAGCCCAATCAAAAAAAATATAATAGAAAATTTGCAGATTGTGAATTTTAGTTTAGAGGATGCTCAAGGTTTTTGGTGTGTAACTTACTGCTCGGATAATCTGGGGTTCTAACAATAAAAAATTAACCATAAAATTAAATAATTTGGAATCGTATGCTGTTTAACAAGTTGTATGTTATTGTAGCAGTGACATCACTGAAAGTGCATTTACAGAATGGCGCCTTATGCACAATATGATTGTCCGAAACATGGCAGGTGTCCCACGGGTTTTTTCTCAGAAATCGATAACAAAACGTTCCATATCACCAAACGTGAACAACAGACTATCCATCTCTAATGGACAATACCAACAACAACAAGCCCTGAGCAGTTATCCCGTATTTAGGAAAAAGGGGGTTGTGCCACCCACGCCGTGCTAATGCTCATGATTCTAAGAAGGTATTATTATTAGCATCCTGCATGTGTCAATCGTGTAATAAAAGAAGATAAAAAAATAGCGTTTTGCTCGGTGGGCAATCTCCGTTCCGCCTGCCAAAGAAGACGAGCGAATGACTGACAAGCAACTATTCTGCCATTAGGACAATGGAAGTTACAACTGCTCTGATGAGCGTGCAAAATTCCACGCAACGGAGTGTTGATATCGATCATTTTCTATAACAATATCCACGCTTGTTTTTTTGTTGTTGTTACTGCAATACTCGAAGCCATTTAGTCCCATAGAGGTGAAATTGCACTTTTACCAATGAACAAACTACTTTCTAAAACTATTTCACTAGAATTCTGTTAGGATGAACAAAAAGCTTTATCGAAATATTTCCGTGCTGAAACTCGCTTCACTAAGTATTCACTTTGTCCAACGTTTCCTTCTTTGTCTGTCGACATTATCAAGATTTGCGAAATATTTCTGCAAGCTTTATAATTTTTTTTCCCACATTAGCTTACCGGTAAAAGTATATTTCAAGCAACTTGAATAATGCTTCATCCAGATTTTTATTTTAAAACCACAGAAACCACAGAAAATGCAAAGTTACTGTATTTTTGTTGTACACACTCTCAAAATGGCCAATTTCACTTTGTCGAGTTACACGTGTATTCAGTTCCAACAAAGACCAAATTGCCTGACCAATGCCAAACTCCACATGTCTGGACAGTGTTCAAAGTCTTGGGCACTGGATCAATCTTGAATCAGTCTGTAAATGCGCATTTTCCGGCAAAGTCGACGATGATGAATTGCAAGCATAAACGAACCAGAAATTGAGTTTAGAGAAAATCAGTATAAGGGCACCAGCATTCGAAATTGCCGAGTTTCAGACTTATGTTTCATCGCAACAATGATTAATTTGTATGGAAATAAGAGTAGAAGTTGCTTTCAATGTGAAATCATTTTTGTTAATGTCCTATTTTTCGGTTTTGAACTAACTTCAAGCAACATAGAATATAAGTTGAATTAAGGTAAAGCCGCATGTCTGTCTGTTAGTCAGTCAGTCAGTCAGTCACCTTCAATGCTCAATAGCCCAGATTAAGATAAATATTTTTATGGGAAAGTTCTCATACCAATGCAGGGCCAATAACTCCTGTAAACTGTTGTTGTCACGAAAACTCTCGTTTTGAAACTTTTAAGAAAAAAATCAATTTACTGTAACCCGATTAAACAATGGCATTGTATTCCTAGGACACAAGAGATGTTTTTTTGCTGCAAACACCAGTTGTTCTATCCATCAACAAACTGCATTTTTGGATAGAGAACGTAAAACATTGCTGAAGCCAAAAATTGTATGACAAATGAAGGCAGGATACTAAATGTTCTTAACTTGAAAGCATCAACATCAACTCATCAAACGAACTTGATATTGGAGAATTTTGAGAACTGAAAATAACGACTGCTCATTGCTTAAAGTAGGGCATGTAGTTTGTTTTTATTTCCAAAAGTTTTGAATAGTTATTTTCCATTATTCAAATTCAAATCGCAAGCCAAATTGCAAACAGAGCATTATGATGAAAGGACGATAAACAAGTTGCACCAAACCCCTATGACAATACAAAAAATGTAAAATTGAATAAATCCACCACAAAATCGATGAAAGCCTGCATTCCATAGGTTTCCTGTCTACATTTTCTCAATCTCAGAAAAGATGCGACCGGTTTTTTTGTTTGTTTTTTATGAAACGGTCCATTCCTGACAATTCTCTCCAATGACACAAGATCTGATAAGCTCAAAAGATAATGGAATTGGCATAAGCGATTGATCCATGAAAACAATCCATTTTAAAGCATGCTCTTCTTCAACTCCCCCTTGTCTCCTCCACTCAGCATTTACCATTTTGCCAGTTGTTGGGCCTTATCACAGCTATGCCATCTTCCAAAGCAGGGACAAACACGTTCTATTGTTTTTCGTTTCGCTTGTTCCCTGTCCACCATGTTTGAAAACTCCCAAAACACAGCCATTATCTTCCATCAAAAAAGTGCCCCACTCGGAGGACGTGTCCCTCATCGTGCCATCAAATAAATCTCAGTGTCTGGATCTACAAGAAGAGTTCAACTGGCAACAAGTTGCTTGCTGCTGTTGCTGCCACTGCCAAGGTACATCCGTCATGAGTGGCCTCGGGTGGCCAAATGTGACACCAGCACGCGAGGGCATCTGATTGGTGGCCTAAGTAGGCACTTGACGTCTGGTTTCCTGCAGGCTACAATGTTCAACACGACCACTGCATACCAGAGAGAGACGGTTTATCCACAATCCTCGCAACACCATTAATTACCGTACCTTAACGAGTCACAGTCCCAACACGCCTAAGGTAACTAATAAACACCAGAACAAACAAACCCTTTCCACTGATTACACTTCTTGAAAACAGGTTGCCATCAAAATGCTTAAGTTATATTTATATCAATGGATACCAAAAGCTCATCTCTTTAAGCCAGGAGGCGCCAAATCAGACTAGCTAGGATAAAAATTCATGATTTAACTAACCATCAAGACCCTGCAAGATCTAAAATCTCGCCATTTAGCTATCTTTAACATGTTCCTATGAAAATCCGATTATTTGCAGTCAATTGGTTTCACATTTGGCTTCTGAGTAAATGTAACAAACTTTTCAGAATTGGAAAACTGCCCTGGAAGCCAACCAGCAAATGTTGCAATATATTATAGGTTCAAGCCAAGTCCATACATCAAGTCGTTGTATATGTGAACTCCAACAGACATTCCAGCAAAATAATTACCATTTTTAATAGGTTGGGACAAGGATGTTTTTTGTTTAAAGACAAATCAAATAAACACTTATTTGCAGGCTATTTTTAAGTGAATGGAAAATGCAGGGTTGGCATAAAATCCACAGACATTGTCACTGTCTTCTGGAAAGATGAAAGGAAAACTATACAGAGTTTAAGCTTGTAAACAGCCTTTGTAATATTCTCCTCAAACTTTCTGGTTTTTGGGGAACAACCACACACAAAATATTTACTAATGCAATATGGCGTCCAGTTGGAATTTTGCAAGCGGTCTGTTTAAAAAAAAAAGATCTGAATTCTCTGATATTAAATTTGCAAAAAATAAACACAAAAAAAATGCCATCACATTTCCACATTTTCAAGGATTTCTACCATTGTAGGTGTTTAGTTGACTTCCTTAACGACTTCTTTGATAAAGACAAGCATGTGTTTACGATGATACGGTGTTCGTGACCCGTAATTTTTCCAACGTCACATTGGCAAGCATCCAACAAAGAGGAACCCAGTTTTTAAAAAAATGCAGCCCTCTCATGGCACCCATCTGCATATTTATTTTCTTAGCACTAATCCCTGTCACGACTTTTTCTGCCATTTTCGAGAGGTCTGTGCAAATTGCGTAAACATTGGGCCACAAGTACAGTTTACTGCTTTAGGAAATGCAGAGGGTATAGCAAAATGGCAGAAGTTGACGACACGAAACAAGATAGAAAAGAAGGAACATTTGCTCCAAATTCCATTCCTAGGCCTGTTTGGAAAAAGAACAGGTGAAAGGCGATGATATATTAGACTAAATACACATCCAAAAAAACCTGGAAAAAGTATACGCAGTCGTAAAATAAACAAGCAAAAGTCGCCAAAATCACGAAACTAACACCTCACAGGTAGAAAGAAACAGCTGGAGAAGGCACAATTAGCAAGATCACAATTACACGACCACGAAGATGATGGCTGGTAAACCTTGATAAACTTTCAACAATTATTTATTAATGGTGAAACAGCTTATGGCACTGCGGGTACACTTCTAGTGGAGTTTTTGGTTATTAACTGCAGCATAATCCAATGGAAACTAGCCATAATGCTCTCCAGAAAAATGACGATTAGTTATTAAGATAGAAAAACTGCCATTTTTATCAACGCTTACTGACGTGCATGTGGCTTTCTATAATTTAGCAATACAACCCACTCCCTATCCATCTTCAAAAGAGGCCATTTTCTCCTTCAACACTCATGCAACACATGCCGTTGGCCTAAAATCTTATTTTAAAATAATATTACACTCAATATTTACAATATCTAAATGCACGTGGATGCCAAAAACAAAAATGAAAAAATGGTGCCACGTCATAACCTCTATCTACTTGGCTAAACTTCAATAAGAGCAAAATATTTGTACATAAAAACTTCGTAGAGTTAACTTAATACTAACTTGTAGACGAATATGAAAAAACATATTCAAAAAACATCGAAACTAGATGTTGCAAAAATACATTTTCTCACCAAAAAAAAAGCATGGACTAACCCCAAAACCTTTCAAGTAAATGCATTCGAATGGGGATTTGTTGGCTTAAGTTTAGTTAAAAAATATGGACTAGCTTATAACGTGAAGTTTGTTTTGGCATAAGGATTAAGACCCACCAACTGCAGCTAGCATTTTGTTGAGCCAATGACAAGCACGAATTTGGAGATTTTCCACATAATGCCTCAGATTGCATCATTGTGTCAGGGGAAAATCCAGCATGGTGGTGGTCCCAACATTCTAAAAGCTGGCATTTGGCTTTTTGCACAAGCCCGTAAACAACAGGCATTAAAAACGACAAGGGATGAAATTGCTCAACTAACGTATACTTTAAAACTATTTTTTTTACAAAAAAAGAAAAAGGGCGAAACCAATAAAGCGGATTCCACCAATGGGTTTTGGCCGCAACGAGGCGTCACCAGGTGTCGTCAAGATCGTGCAATGAAATATGGTTGGAAGAAATTCAGTGGCGCCAGCAGCGAGTGCAGCCAGAATACGCCGTCAATCCACTTGTCAAATAAAACAACATTTTATAACTTTTCTACTCTGACTACTTTCCTACCCTCAAGTTGGCCAAAGGATCACCGAACTTTTGTCTAGGCTAAAGTATACACTTCCCCGTCTAGCATCCATTCCAGAAAACTAAACCCTGTGGGGGAAAACTGAATTAAAAAGTAACATTACACATACTAAGTTACATAAAATAACATTTTCCGGTCGACACAAACATTGTTGATAGCTTAAACCCAGTTTTAAACTTAAAAAAAGAACATAAATGCCGCGTAAGCCATTTCACAGCCGTTAGCCGGCGCGTAAGCCGAGTCACGTACAGCCAGCCGTTAGCCGTTACAAGCCGCTGTTGAACTTGACGTCTAATATCGACTACAAATACGTCAAAAAATTGCACAAAAAAAAGACGGCATATTAAGTTAAAGCATCCCTATTATAATGTTAACAACGCTGCAACGCCACAAGTAAACTAGCGCCATTTGGTAAACGTTGTTGTTGCCATTAGTGGAACCATCTGCTATCCATGAAGATCCAATAAGGTAAAGGGATTATCCCGTTACTGAAGGGTACCATACGATGCATTAAAGCACACAAAACGTCTAAATACATACCATTGCACTTCAATGAAACACCTGGCATAGTAATATTAAACAATATGTGGCACAACGTGTCGTCATACACGCATGGAGATATATACACACTCCTCACAGCGATATGTAAAGACAGCACTATTATACTGTAGAGCATCATTTAGAGACAGTTTTCACCAATCAGTGAATCTGGGAGCCACATTTTCCCATTTTAGGATCCTTAACTTTTTTGGATGGGCACCACCAATGGTCTTAGGTACATACGTCCGGTCCAAAACTCACCACAGTTCGGTCATTACAAAATATGTGATCAGTACCAGATGCGAACACCAATTGCCTGATGACAAAATGCTGGAGTGCACCAAACCACAAAAGCAGTTTAAAAGGACCCAAACCCGGGAGAACTTCCGGCAGGCCAGAGGCTCCAAACAGGGGCTTGGGCAAGGGTGTGGGGGAAGGAAAATAAACAAAGATGGAGGCAAGGGGACTAAAATAGAGATAGTACGCCTGCTGTACCAACAGTGGCCATACTTGGTGACAATCCGAAACCATTGCACAAATTACCAGGCAGACGACAGAACACAATGCAACAACTACCAATCGTCAGCGTGCTAAGGCAACGGCACAGAAACAGACATTCCCCGGCTAACCGCTCAAGTCGTAAAGCTGCGAATGACACACGATTGTGTATGCAAGTGTCACACTGGGAGGCGTTGGACTCATGAAAAATGCCTCACGCAACAGCAATCAAACTCGACGAGTTGTTCGTGTTTGCCCCAAAACAAACGTTAGTTATAGACGCAACAGCTGCTCAACTCTGGTTCTTGGAGACAGGCATTTTTGCAGACAGCAGAAAAAGAAAAAACACTTATGACCGAAAAACATTCGATTTTTTTGGCAATTTCTAATCAGGTGCTCGTAGGCCTTGTTTTGACTTTTTTTTCACCATTACCCCACCACGTCAGCCCCACCCTAAAGATAACTAAACCATCATCGACTGTTTAACGATGACAACACGTGCACCTGAAGGCAAAACACATAAACACTTCGCTTCTCACCCATGTTGCGATGGGACAATGTGCGTTTTACGACAACACCTACATTCTTACGGCTAATCAATAACCATAAAACATATCAGAGCTACAGGCTGAGGGGGGGATACATATTTGGGGGTGGAGAGAGGTCCACTCGGGGTGAAAAAACAGATCATTGCCAAACGTGATGAACTACATTTACATGACCATCCCGCGTATAATTAACGTGACTTCCATCACCATATGCGTCCACATTTTAATAATTAACTCACATTACGAGGGAACTACATACAGTTGACATTTGAGGACATTAGACAGTTTGAGCATGCCAACGTCTTTATACTTACCTTAACTTTAATGGCGGGAAGGGAGGAGCCACGCGTTGAACTACCCAATGAACAAACTGAACGTAGTGGGTGCACATGCGTGGTTCTTCCCTTCCCGCCATTAACATTAAGGTAAGTATAAAGACGTTGGCATGCTCAAACTGTCTATTAGGTCACACGACGTACAACTATTGATATCTCAGATATACAATGCCAGTTAAAACTATTCAATGTTTAAGATGGTTAGGAACCGTAACTTCAACACCAAGAATTTTTAACAATATACTATATTAGCAAATGAATATTTAACCGCATCCTATGACTTCTGCTGTTCAGCTACTTCGTGACAGCAGCTAATGTTCAGCAAACAGCTGCTGATACAAAATTCACTATCCAGTTTCTTTTAAAAAAAAAGCTAAAACATAAGTAACTTTCAAATGTACATGATAGTGCAGTACAAATCCCTCTTCTAATATCAAAACAAAGGAAGTTATTATAAACATACACATTTCATCAAACTAGAGCGCCACAGTACTTATACCACAAGTAAGAAATTCTGACAATTGCAATGCAGAAATTTTATTTTTAAAAAAGCGATCAAAATGTCAAAATGACCACACATGACCTAAGACCCGAAGAAATTTTCCAATCAAAACGTCGAAAAGGAAGTACTTTTGCAAACTTGCAGATAGAAGACGTCAAATTTAGAGATTTGTCTTCAGACGGCCCAAAGTTTGTTTTTTCGATGTTATCAGCGTCTGTTGTCATTAATGATAATGGTGGATTTTCTACGAACGCTGTGGAGTGATCGACCTAGCCAATTAGCATGAGAAAAATCCAGCCTGAGACATCGTCAACATGACAAGTTAAAAGTCAAGTATATTTTGAACAACATTCTTGAGATCTGCTAGAAAGCAAAAGATGGCAGAAGAAGAACAGGATTGGGGCAGCAACAATACTCCAGCGCCTACAATACAATGCTTTGTATCCTGCTTATCACTCCCTCCCCGAAAATAATGGCGCTCTAATGTTGACCTCTTGACACTTGCATGACTCGTAGCTCTCAGTCATCTAAGCACTCCATCTTTTTTTTTATTTAGGGGGTGGTGCTTTGGCGCGTCTTTCATTGGAAACATCCATCGCTGGCATCGTCCACACTTTTAAGTTATCAACCATATTTGTTCCTCACTACTTGCATATTTATAAATAAGCCTACCGAGGTATTTCTAAACTGAGAACTGCTCCTTTGGACAAGCTTGCTTCGCACTTCATCAAACTGAAGATGGTAGTTTAAGCTTTTTTAAAAACAACTACTGAATCCAATTGAATTGTGTCAAGCACTACTAGCTAATGCTAAACGTAATGTAAATTGTAGCATGCATTTTTTGTGCTTAAAATAGCTGAAATCATGATCACAAATGTTATCTTCCCTCGTCAGAGTAAAATATTCAGAACTATAAAATGCGAGATAATGATGGACTTTCGTTATTCATGGTGTACAGTAAATTTTCTATGGAAACATCACGAATATTTCAAGGAATTCAAGGCCCATTGTTTCCATTTTCAAGGACCCATCGCACGAATAATTACCGCAATATTTGTTAAAACAGTCAGACATGTTTCTAAAGAATTTTAAATGATATATTTGTTTTTATAGAGAATTTTCCTGTGAAGATAAGTTGACAGGAAATTCCAGCATATACTGGTGTTTTACACCAATTTCAAGCATAATTCTGGATTTTCAAGGCCCTGTTATGGCATCAAAATCTGAGCACAACGACTAGAGAATGTGTTTAGAAAATCCAGTCTTTGTTATTCATATACAAAGTAATCTAAGGTACCATGGCCAAAATCATTTCAATGTACCATATGTAATTCAAAAAGAACATTTCCCAAATTAATTTTTGGAAATGGTGCCTTTTTAATCGTGTTGTAATCAGCGCATTCCGGTGTGAACATTGGTAAAATAGTTTTGATACAACTGTCTACAAACCGTATAAATCACGCTACTTCTCCATTATGATAACTCCAAAAAGAAGTACAAAGTTAATTAATATACAAGAAGACATTATCACTTAAGTTTTTTTCGAAGGTAATTAAAGCAACCACCTTGAAATACGACTTCTAAGTTGTGTTGATTTTCAAAACGTTTATGACTTTTTTATATTATTTTCAGAAAACGTAAAAACCTGAGAACCATGTCGCATGCAAATGTGGGTCAACCGCTGCATTTTATCAACGTCAAGGAGGTTGGCAGTTATCATTTCACGCATTGCTGCATGCAATAGGGCATTTTCATAAAATATCTGTAGAGAAATGCATTATTTTTGGAAATGTGTTAGATATAAAAAAGATATATATAAAAGCTAGACACATTGGGAAGCTCCATTTCCCCTCAGTGTTTCTCCAAATTGTTTTGACACGAAGATGGCTTTTATTCCCCAATAAACACGGCATCCCCGCCACACCCATTACAATTTGTTGCCATGATTTCTTTTATTACTTTATGAACTGCAGTGATTCATGCCAGACCCACGCATAATATGCGTGGAGGTAAGAAATCGGATCATCATCATTTACGTCGGCTATCAAATTGTCTCAGATATTAGGTGCATCCTCATCAATAGAGTATTCGCTACAAAAAAGGTTTTTATATATAACGCGCCTTCGTGCAATTATTAGATTAGAATCAATCTTTGTTAAGATTTCAGCGCATTTAGCTGGAAATTGCAGCTTTCCAACGTGCCTAATTATTAGCTAGAAGAGCAATGATGGTGGAATTTGATACTTAAGATCGCAGTTTTTTTTACCTCTGCCTACAAGATCGAGAAACCGCATTGCTGACCTGTCAAGACTTAATATGACGTTAGGAGTTTTTTTTGATAATTTTGGGAGAGACTGAAGAAGAGGTTAAGGGCTCGGGCAGATAAGGTTATCAAAATACGAGGAAATTGTCTGGGAAGAGTTACGTCATACGAAGCAACAGCTTACAGAAATGTTTCACGGTTTTTACATAGCAAAGGTCATGGATGGGGGGGGGGGTAGTTAACTTTTATTATATAAAGCTTACTTTTGCCTATATACCAATATGCGGTAGAAATTAAATTACTTGTTTTAACATAAACTTTACAATGTATAAACTGCACTTTAAATATGTGTAAGTGAATTTTTAGGATGTCCAGTACAGTTAGGGAAAATTGCTTGAAGGGACCGTGATCCAACCTCTCTTCATATATAATATAGTACATTACCAAACAAATAAAACCAATATACTAATTAATACCAATTGACAGGTGGGCTGAGTCTCACAATGCATGTGCGCTTTAATTCAAGGATTTCTAGTATTATTACGTACACATTTTCAAGGACCCCTCGAACGACTAATTAGCCACAATATTTATCAAACAAGTCGGTATATATTCTATATTAAAAAGTAGTTTTTATATGGAATTTTTCCGATTAACAGAAATTTAGACAGGAAATTACACCCTAAACTTGTGTTTAACACGAATTTCAAGTATAATTCCTGACTTTAATATTTGTCTCTTGAATGGTGTCGAGAATCACCTAAAAAAAGAGACGGGGTTTGTCAGTGACACGGCCGCAAATGTTGCATAACGCAGAATCACCGTTTTATGAAATGTTCTAGTAAGCCGTTACCCCGCCGCGTAAGCCGATTCACAGCTGTTAGCCGTTACACTTCCGTTTCACCGCCGCTGCTGAACTTACACCCAAATACACTACACAAAAAACGTCTGAAGACTTTATAGCTTTTATTCACGGTATAAAAACAGAGTTGGGGTGAAATTTGAAAACTTTAATTACCATTCATGGTTATACCATCAGGTTGTTGCGATAAAATGCAAAGTCGTGAACAACAACAACGAGTGTTTTGGCATCTCGTCGTACTATAAAATTGAGCAAATGCTCACGTTTTACATTTGATCAGTATGGAATGCTTTTTACCTTGGCATGGCTTAATTTTAATCACAACGGCGCTAATCCCATGCACCTCCGGCCTTAATTACCGGTTTTATGAAAACATGTCCGAGGCAAAAATTACGACAGGATTTATTAATGCAACCCAACGCATAAATCCACAGGTGTAATAATTGAATCCTATACTAACAGCGCGGCAAAACGTGTTGCTCGTTGCTTTTAACAAATTTCACATTATTTAAAGATTAGGATTACAATGGCTGGATGGAAAGCAAAAAATCTTACTGGTAAACCCAACAACAAAGTTTTGTCTCGGATTAAGTCAAACACAAAACCCTGCTCATTTTTTTTTCTTCTTTTTTTGCTTTCACTTTTCTTCCCAGTTCGCCAACCTAAATATTCCCTGTGTGCTCTCTCTCCTTTTTTCATTGTTATAGCTCCCCAATCAAAAGTCCCCCCTTTGAAGGAATGCCTGTAATGAGGCCACAATTACGGCCCTGGCTGCTAAAATGATACCTCAGTTGGCTCTACCCAAACATCGGACGAAACATAAACAAATAGCCTCTAACAATGACGGCTAAAAAGGGGAGAATCAACAACCGTAATCATATATTTAAGGGGAAACCTTCTACAAAGACAGGTGAGACTCACCTGAATCAAATGGCAAAACGTCGTACAGGGTGACCAGCTGCCAAACAAACAAACGTTTAAGCAAATCACGTTGTTTATAAACGACCAGGTCAGGATTCAACCCTCCTCTTTCCAAATATGGACACATTTTTACTTTCTGATTAACGGATGCAGGGATATTCCCATTCATTTCTGTTTCAAAGTTGCCCCGTCGTGTGGGGTAAACACCAGTATACCCACATTTTACGGTGATTCTATTATGTGAGACATGTGCATATTCCTGTCACATTCCGGTTAATGGGTCCACATCTGGAAACATGCCGCAACAGGGCTAGGTGTAGTCATGGTTACAGATGTAATATTCATCGTTGTGTAGTTTCCAAATGTCTATTCATTGGTGGTGATTTCAAAACTTAAAGCCTGCATGCAGGTTTTCTTTGATTCTTGCACATTTATCAAAACGAGCATTAAGTCCGGCTCTTTGAACAAAAGCCTTTTTGCCTTTTCCTCGACACAAATCTTTTACGTTATTCGGCATTTCTTTTATTTTACTCTTTAGCCTTTGATACGTGATAGCCACTTCAAAGAAGACGCTGCAACAAGTGCAGTGTACTAAGCCGAGGCATGAATGAAGCTCATCAAAAACTTATAATCAGCAGCCTCGATGGCTAGCTATTTACTCGTCACATTAACGTAGAAATAAGTACATGCTACACGTATTTATTCGTAACAACAACAACAACAACAACAAAACCGACCAAACTGATGTCAAGTCTAGCTGTTCTAGAAGATCTGACCTCAAGTTTTCCAGCAATGCCTCAATTTGCACAACACGGCATGATTTAATACCATATATGCCCAATTTAAAACGTATGGTATTACTAAAGAAAACAAGCACTGCCTGTTTTGGGTTGCCTATAAGGACAATCTGAAGCGGCCATCTTGAAACCACTTTGCAGTTTAGTGACAGTTGTATGCTTTTGTCCCCCACAAAATCACGCTTTTATGATAAAATCAACCGTTTTTCAACTTCCCATGCACATGATATATATGCATTGATCTAAATTTTATTCTTTTGCGTGCCTTTGGGTACTAAAATATTTAGTAAAAACTGGTTCAGCTCATATCCATTCATTGGAAAAGTGTGAGGACATTGTCTAGGATCGTACATAATGTAAATTTGACTTAGAACTGAAACTTGGCATTACAGTAACATTCTAAATTTTAAAATATATTGAAGATACACCAAAACAAGTTTACATAGTTAATTTTAAATTACATAAAGTAATTTTAAATGAAGTAAAGAACGTATGTAGTGTATGGTCCGCCATCTATTGACCACCTCTGTTATTTCGTAGAGTAAGCAGATCGTCGAGTGGCATTTCATTCCATGGATAAGGATGACAATGCAACATTCCTAATTTGACAGTTGGGTCCTCGGGCCATTACGATATGAAGGAGTGCTGAGTTTGGGGTGGAAGAAACAACAAAAGGGGGTGGCGAAGGTGGATTTTGGGAGTTAAAAAGAGTACAACGAGCGAAGTGATTTCCCTATCCCTCCATCACCTTTTTCCAGTTTTTTTTTATTTTTTATTTCACCCAAATTCTCTCTGGGCAACAATCGACCTTGGACTATGTGCTCTGGGTAAAGAAACAAAAGATGGGTGAGTCTTCTCACCTTTCAGTTATTCGAAGGGAGATCCCAAAAGTTGCGCACAATTGATTGACGTGGTTGAAAAACCGCTTTCAACCTCGAATTCATTTACATGTACATGTTACATGAAACAGTGTGTTAAAGGGAGGCGAACATGTATGGTGTTTGGACAAATATTGTGTTTTATGATCAGACAACGAGCCATTATAAAATGTGAATATCAATATCAATTAAATACAATATCATGTATAAAATAATGTAAGTTGGGGCGACCATAGTAGCAGCCAGCTTATTCCATCGCTTTGAAAATGGTTGAACACTATAACAAAATTAAACCTAAAAGCCCATTCATCCCTTGGATGGATTGGACCATTTTCAGAAGAAATTTTGGGGACGTACTTTTCTAATGCCCCCAACAGCGTCTCCATACTAGTTCCATACAGGGTGTCCAGTTTCAAAATAAAAATTTCATATTTTTTGAGTGGTTTGATGGGACTTTTTAACGCACCCGGGGTCGATAACAGGGTGTCCATGACTAATGACAGGGCAGATCAGTCCATACACCACCATCGTGTCCCTGTATTCCGATAGTAAATACCGCCACCTAGCACAATTCTGTATCCCCAAACCTCCTTTGGCCCCGATCCAATCCATCAGTTCTCAATAGCCGAGTAATCTATTAGGCTTTAATCAGGTTCAAGCGCTTCATCTCGTGGATCATGCATCGAATTAGATGATGACAGCCTGCGATCATAATTTCAAACATGTAATTTGGCAGCCATAAAAAAAAACATCGCGGCTATGTATTAAAGCAGTTTTCACGAAGCGGACCTTTCTGAACCCACCCCGACACGCCTAAGGCCAGAAGCACCTTTTTTTGTGTGCCACCTAAGGAGAAGAGGGGAGAAAAATCGTGGGGGTGGGGGCTGAGGGGGGAGGCCCCTCTTGCCCCTGCTCAGAACGAGACAGGTTCTACTTTAGGATTTTGTATGTTTGCATAAAAAAACCAAAGTTTCCTCCTTCTAAATACTGCTTGTTGGATGCGTGTTCCAGTGCAAATCGTCCACCCCTTTCATTCCCGCCTTGAATGCCTTGTTCAAAAAAAAATGTACTATATAAAAAGGAGGTGGGACTGGGGACGTGAGGGAGAACACCTGTGGATCCGCGTTATTTCACTTAAGAATATGTAAGAGAAGAAGAAAAAAAAACCTAGATCCATTTGGGCGTTTCCAACAATGGTCCCTGTCAATCGACTTGACACGTCTGGTTCACGACGAAACAGCTATGGAAGGCTAACAAAACGCTATTCTAATTAGCCTTATTAAAGGTTCAGCATCCCCCTGGTGGTGTATGAGTCTTTAGCATTGCAGTTGCAACATGGCCGCATTCTTGTTATCTAATTACTACACGTGCCCAGTTACAATTTGGATCAAAAGGACGCTGCCATGTTGAAAATGCAATACTAATGACTCGTGCTAAACAAGTCCTTTCTCCAAAAACGCTGTTTCAAGCAGCAACACTTATGAAAATAACTTTTTTATGGCTTGAGTAAGTAGTTTCCATACCCAGATTCACTAAAAAATGCAATAAAAAACTGTCCATTTTTTCCTTCCAAATCAAAAACTTTGCGTTTTTTAAAATCCTAATCGCATTTCATAACAAAAAAAACAACTAAAAAACTTGTCCATAAAAAGGTTTTCCACAAACAAGTATTTCAGCGATATTAGAGAGCAGGGTATTTTAGAAATCTCATTGATTACTCAAATCAAATATTGGCCGCCATTTTACATAAGGATGCAACCTGATTGGGATATGATCTCCATGAGGATTACTTAGAACCAAACGCAAAAACATTTAAGACACTGAAACGAGACATTAGAAGTTTGACAAACTTTGTATACAAACAACAGTTTCACAATTAAGTACAAGAGCTAACGCCATCTAGCAATTTTTTTAAACCATCATCGCATATTCCAAGCACAACAAAATTCTAATTTTCGATATACATAGCTAGCAGCTATCCAAATCCCATGCCCTAATCAGCAGTTCTTGCCGAGCCAGTGAAACGAATTAATTAACGGGGGAGTTAGCTAACCCGTTGCACAAACCTCCCGGCCAGACAGACGACCGTTATTACGCGAAACAATGAACCCTCGTGTAATTCGAACACTCCTTTTTTTGGGGGTAGTGGATTCCATTATTTATTTTTCCAATGAAATCGGACAAAACATATAAGAGGAAAAGGGGCAAATATGAAACATGATATTTGGTGGTGGGAGGCACCACCAAATAGCACGGGTTCCAAACTCCTAAACCCATTCGTGGTAGAAAACCAAGGTCGTAAATCAGATTGGCGTTAATTTGCGAATATGCAAATGCTCATCTAATGGACATCCATCAGCAGCGCACGTAATTACGTCCATATAGATCCGCGATTGGGTGCGTCTATACCATCGGGGAGGATACGAACCCGGTTCGTGTTGAGATAAGGAACAAGTTGTTGTTAATGAACTACGGGGTCACTCACAGAATGCACTTAGGCGCATTCCCACCCCGTGGCAGCTAATTGCAACAATAATATCGGGGTAATTTGTATACAGGTGCATTTTGGGACTCATCACCCCATCACATCTGAATATGTATTGGTTCCAAAACGCTTAAGATGTTTGTCAGTTTATAGGTCGTTATGGGGTATCGGTTTCAGGATCACGGTCCGCTGAGCCGTGCCTGCTAATTTCACTTTTCATCTGGACATGTTAAGAGGCACCTACGAATGAGTGAACCGTTTAAATGGAACGCGACTTAGGGTAAATGCATGTTTTATTCAAGAGAATGGAGACTGTGCTACTTTCTATCAACGAAAGACTAAGCCAAGTCTCCAATTGATACATTGTGTTAAGGATATCTGGATATGACGCTCGACGTACTTAGGGGATATGTTGTGATACTACTGTTATTAGTGTGATATCGATTCTTTTCTTCGATATTTTGCTTTCGAGTTCTATACAGTACTTGAGCATGATTATCGATAACAAGTATTCGACAGGGAAATTTCCTTATTAAGCCATCAGCTTTTTGTATGTTGTTATGTGTGTTCATGTCATTCAGTATGAAAAATTTTAAAGTAAAAAGTAACTTGTACTGATGAGAAGTTTGTTTTTTCACCTAAAATTAATGCATACCATATGTAATGTAATATAAGGTATTTTGTTCTGGTATAGGCTATAGTTTGACCAAAAATTGGGTTTTATTGCATGGAATTTCCTAGACTTAATTATAAGAATTGCCAGAAATGTTTTAATTCATTATCAGCAGCAAAAATATCAGTAAGTATCGATACTTTATTCCCAATACTTTGGTCAGTATACTTTTTGATACTGATTTCAATTCGTGGTATGGATATTTTTACCTATACTGCCATCTTTAGAATAAGCCTACTGGGAGAGTGGACAAAATAATGTAAACACGCTTTACACATTTTCTTATTATTACAGAGTTTGAGCCAGCCAACGATAACGATAATTATCTAATGATAATAATCTACTTAGGGTAGTTCTTGACATTCCGGACCGCCAGCTCTGTTACTCGTTATCGTTACCATTACCGTTTCGTTAACGTTGGCTGGCTGGCTCAAACTCTCTATTGTGTTGAAACACATCAGATGTACTTGAAGTTACCAGTATGACTCCACCCATTCCAGGTAAATCACATTGTCTGAAAAGGGTGGGGCAAAACAGTATTAATAGCTCATGTTAATTTTTGATAAATTTAGATTTTTTTTAAGCAAGAAAAATCCAAAATGAGCATCGGTCACGTTCACGTCTGCGTTTCACATCAATACATAATTCACACACGGTCGCCTTCATCGGATATTTGCATAAACCGCAAATGGCGGTGGTGTAGGATGGACTAATTGCGTCTATACAAATGAAGTAAACCCTCAAGGGAGTTTGTTTTTATATAAAAAGTACATTTGTATAGTGGCTACGGACAAACCACAGTCACCTCGAGCGAAATTGGCAGCACGGCCACTGTTCAAATGCAAATTTGGCACGTGCTGGATGCTGATTTAGCATGTCTTGGACGCATTTCCCATGGATCATATATGCAAAGGGGACGACAACGAACTTATGCTTCGATATAATGACAAAATTGAAATAGTACACGGTGTTATGGGCAGGACATCGATTTTCCCATTTAAATATTGTTATTAAGTTTATGAGTTAGATACGTTCCATAATAGCTTCCAAATTTGATTAGATGTTAATATATGAACTACTTTATGCGCTGAACAAAAAAACATTATGTATTTAAGGTGTCCAGTAAATTTTCTGGGAAAAAAAACAAGAATATTTCAAGGCTAATCTCTTAAATTTTCAAGGACCCCTCTTACGAGGAATTACCAAAGTGGGAATCCAAAGGTGATAAAAAATTCAAGCATAATTCCAGACTTTCCCAATGTTCAGTAAATGTGCTGGGGGAAAATGTTTCAAGGTTCATACCTTAAAATTTGAAAGTACCTCTATAATGACCAACTACCACAATATTTTTCCAAGAAGTCTGACGATTTTTAGAGAATGTTTGGGGTTTTCGGTTTTCACAAAGAATTTACCCGATTAACGGAATTTCCAGAGTGGGCAAGAAAAAGTATAATTCCCAACGTTTCCAAGGTAATAAAAATTCAAGCACATTTCCCAGCCTTTCCAGACATTGAATTTCCCGTTTCTAATTAACCAAAAACGTATATCGAGGACCACCTGTACACATAACGAGCAACTTTTGTCTCATTCTGTAAGCTATATAACCTAGCTTGACGACGTTAAAATGCGCTATGCATGCGTCAGGGATTTCATCGAGCTTTTAGGCTTAAGATGTTTAATTACGGTTAAACACGAAAGGGTTTTGGTCGCATTAACGCGACTCTTGATAAACGTCCACGGTGCATGCGAGCAAATCGGGTTAATTCGTCGTTCCATGAGGGGCGTGCCATCCGAGGCAATTTATGCAAATAACTTGCAAGAATAAATTTCCAGCCCAAAATTCTTGGAAGATGCTTCCAAATAGCCCCTTCAAATGGCTACACTAACTCAAGCGTTTTTACGAGAATCACCAACAAAACGAGCCAATTTAAACGCATGCTTTATTTAGATGGCCGTATTAGCCAATAATGTGGAAAAAAAATCCGAAAACAGGATACAGGGTGTCCGACGAGAATGTAAATTTCACGTAGAATTTAACGCAAAAAAACAGACACTGATGAAACTTTTTTGGTAGTGTGCATAGATCTCATTCTTATTAATGTTTACAAATTTTTCACTAAAAATTAAACTTCTAAGGGACATCCAATAAGGACGTTTCCGAAATTCCTTTAAAGATTACCCCCCCCCCCGTTCACATGGTGTCCATTTTACCCCACCCCCCGCTCACATGATATCCATTTTATCGCCCCCTACCTCCAAGTCTACATGGTGTCCATTTTATTCCCCCACTCCCTCATAGAAGTCCTCATTTATTTAAAACTAAGGTGTCCAGCATTCTCAGCTATTTCAAGGACCATACTACATACAAATTTTCAATCACCCCTGTAGCTCCCCAAGCCACGATATTTTTTTCCAGATTTTTCTAATTAATGGAAATTTCCTGACCTCGAAAGGAAATTCCATCATAAAATTGGCGGTGCACAAATTTAAAGCATAAATCCTGACTTTCTTGAAGTTTTAAAAATTCCAGTTTACTTGGGACAGGGGCTATACATATTTCTTCTGGTGTCACTCACGTCCATAACGACTTCCTCCCTCCCCCTCTTTTGAGTACGTTCTTTTTGAATGGCCCTTAAGTAACTTTCGGACACCCTGTATGGTACACGAGCAAGCCAAAAACAATACCGATTTCAATTTTTTAGAGGTTAACAAAATGTACAGTTTCCAGCACCCCAAAACCTGAAAGGGTTAACAAACGAGAAAATTTTTCATTTCTAACATCGGCTTTGTCACTGCCCAAAATTTAAAAAAAAAATTAAAAAAACCATGGCCGTCGACCACGAAGTAGGAGGAGAAGGCATGTTTCGGATGAAGAAGATAAATAACTAGTATAGGGGGTGCAAATAACAGCATATACGAATGAAATGGTGTTTGGATTAATTGGCTGAAATGGTCGTCTACAGTAACATGGGCAATGGTTACAGGAGGCATTACTGTTATTATTACTGCTCACTCGCATGCAAATTGAGCTCTAGTCTTGAATTTATGGTGACACCACATTTTATTTACTCGACTAATTCACGCTACGGGGTTGCAAATGGCGTGCCGATGAGAGACTCATCACCGAATTTGCTCGCCTTGTTGTTCGCCAAATTTCTTCCTACAAATAAGTTATGTTCGGCCCACTGCCACCTCATCGCTTGATTTACGTCACGGTGTGTTTGGTTTGACCGTTTCACGCGTTTGTCGCCTTCAAAAATATTGAAATACGGACATGAAGCACACACGAGTTTGGTAATGCGAAACAAGTTCCTCGTCGTGTAATGATAAACACGAGGTAGACACCCACCCACATGGCTCGCGGGGTGTTTCTCAACGTCCGTTCATAGGCGAGGTATGTAGTGTTTGGAAACACGTCAATACACTCTTATAATTAGTTTCTTCTCTACACATTTTTTGAGTTTATAATGATGAACCGTCATGTCCTATCGAAATGGTTAATTGACCAGTCTCTTTAACCATATCCTGAATGTCCTCTGCAGCCAGACAACTTTTTATTGAAGTTTTATAAACAGCTAGGACTTGAATGTTTTTATATCTACCTTCCAGTTGATTGTTTTCCACCCACGTGCGACTGGCTGGAATTCAGCTGCCATTTTAAGAATTTATAACTTGGAATATTTCGAGTTTGAAGTGATGATCATCCTGTTCTATACACAATTTCTGCAGATGGTATTCAAAGAATTTATTTATACGTGTTTATGGACAACCACTTGGGAGCAGTCAACCAGCAGTTCAGATTTTCAGACATTGGTGCATGATTTTCTTAATTCATTACATTCGAAGTGATACAAAGTGCAGCACTGGAATAAGTAACTGAGTATAGCGTTTATCCAATTTACCAATTGTGTTTAACTTCTGGAACATCTTACAACAGGAGGTGTTTATAAACACTTCGAGCACTGAGTGAACCAAAATGAACATCTCCAACTACTGTCAGATATAAATTCGCACGATTACTTCTTGAGTCCAAGTCTAAAACTCTGTACTAGTATCATTTGGCACACAAAGCTATCTTTTTTCCTTTAGTATTCTTCGCTTTGGTGTGCACAAAGGCATTAAATTCTCAAAATTGTCCATGTCCAAATCATCGTTGGTGGTCCCTTCTAGGAAGGGGATAAGACGCACCCCCAAGTTGCTCGAAACTTCAGGGGGATGCCCTCTGGCGGTGGGGGAGATTTACACTTAGTCATTCATCGTTGAGGCCCAACCATCTTTAGTCTACAATCTTCATAACAATTAATTATGCAACAAGTGCGTAATATATGGAACTTTTATGCAACCTTGACAGGCGTTTCACACAAACGTATAATGGTGATAAATTATCCGCAGCATAGGGCAAATATGATTCTTCGAGTTGAACGCAGCGCCCCCTGGAGCATACTTGAGTTGGAGCTTATACAAACAATGCGATTCCAAAGACTACAAACATCCCTCTTCGTGAAAATGTTGATAAAAATTATGGTTTTTAAACACAAATTGGTCACATTAGAAAAATGAACTCTCGTCTTTGCGCCTGTCTCATTATTATTACTCGAACAAAAAAATGTTCTGGACGTCAGGTAAGTAATTCTGGCTCTGACATTTCCTGTTAATGAGCTGAAACAGCTGATTCCCAGATTCTGGGTAATCACTGGCAGCGTTAAAAGACGTTAAAAGATGCACACTGATTAATTTCACGTATTAACTTATTGTGATGTTGCAGTGCCACTCATTTGGCAGTTTCTGGAAATTGGGCGTCCATTATCTCGCCCATTAATCCATCAGTTTTTTTTTTGTTTATTTCCTTGTAGTTTTGAGGTCGAGATTTTCAAACACGATAACTTGAGCAGATGGTCACAATAAAATTTACTCCGGAGGACTTATTTACAACTACGAACTTGTCAATGGGCAGAATAAAATGATGGCCCAGTTCACCTTATTTGCATAACCAAACGCCTACAAATTTTACCTCCATTGTTAAAAATCTATGGAACAAACTACGAATCACATTGCGACTACGACTTTGGAATAACACTGTACTAGAAAACAGATTGTCAATAATCTTAATTAAACGAGGTTAATTAACAAGCAAGCAATTATAGACATTAAGGTTGCTTGGCGAATGTTGGCCTAGTCGATGGCGAATGCGTTTATCTTTTTTCTGATAATCACTCTTATTTTGCAAATTAGGCATTAAATACATTTTAAACGTTTGTCGGCATTATTAATCAATTTGAAAGCGTGTTTTTCCCATTTGCAAATTGTACAGAGTATAGAAATGCTTTTCACTTATAAAGGAATTTAATTCATTAAGGACGTTATTATACACATAAATTCCATGCAAAATTAATTGGATCCCACGCTGGAAAAAAATATTTAGCAAAAGAGACCAGATAATGATAAATTTCGTTGTTTTTTTACTGCAGCATAGTGAAAATGCCTTGTCTAATATAGGCCAATAAAATAAATTCTGCTTAAATAGACTAATAAATGCATGTAAGTGTATTTAAAACTTTAGTATAAATCCAAACGGAATCGTGTATCTGATGTTTAGATAAGACGTGATATTTTTTTCCATTTTAATTAGCTTTTTTAACGTAACCGAGTTTGCATATATAATATATCCCAAGGCAACTCGTGCAAATGAGTTCACACGTTTTGAAACTATAACTTACGAAATATAAATATTTTCTACCGATGATTTATAATTTCATTTTTAAGATAATTAGAAATTTTATTTTCGCGTGATACATAATTTCGCTAGATTAATATCGGCTGGAAACACATCGTTCAACAATTTTTAGAGGATTAATTTTTCTGTACGTTGAATAAAATTAGCTGCGTGACCATCGAGTTTGATTTGCTCAGCAAGTCAACAAGTGGTCAAACGCAAAAGGTAATCGGATAACTACGTTCGAGTTCATTTGAACCAATTGAAACAAAAGTTCATCACTACGAAAAAATAACGTACAAACCACATTTACACGCAAAAATGTGGAAATCCGTTGTTTCAGATTCGTGACAAGCGTGCACAAATCGCCAAACCATTTATCAAATCAACGTTGCTTTGGTTTTTTTGTACGTTTTTTGTCAATTTCAACCCACAAAAAATTTATAAAAAACTTCATTCTCCAGAACTAATCCTGATAAGGTAAGTTGAACAAATTCGCCCTAAACATGTCGAGTTTGACACTTTTTTCCCCCAAAAGAAGTGCTAGAAATTCGTCACACGTAGCACGAGAGAAATTTGGCCTAATCACGAATTTGCATCACTGTACCCACATGAACAAAAAAACACCACATTTTCAGAGAGGATTAAAAACCGATGGGGGAAAGGTTTTAGGTTTAATCAATGAAATGGAATACCGTCGTATTTCAAATGATTTGTAAAGATCCCCGCGTAGCGATACAGCAAGAGAGAAAAAAGCAATTGGAGAAAATCATCCCCATTATCATGCTAATCACTGTCCTGGCATAACGGCCAAGCCATCCAACTATTAAACAAGACTGTAATTACATATAATAAGAGAAATTGGCAACACTGTGTCAGCCCATAAATCATTCACACTGGTGAGCTACCAAACCATGACAAGCCCATGCATGGGAAATAAAAGCAAGGAAACACGAGAGAGAGTGAAAAAATGGAGATTAAAAATGCAGGAATAGTCCTTAGAATTTTCAGGATGTAGTCTCGGAAAGAACGTTAAGTGAATCAGCTTTCAGCGGTTTCATGTTAACCGAGATCATGTTATGATATTAACCTCGATAGGTCTTTTTCTGCATGCATAGTTTTGGAACATCCTTAGTCTAAATATTTAGTGATTAACTGTAACACTGCACTGCAACAGTACCACGCTGCTGAAGGGATCCATGGGGTGCTAAACCGGAATATGTCTAATTGCAAACTAACACGCTGTAAATCGAAAACAAACTATACTCTAACCCCTGTTAATAATCAGACTACCATATGTGACGATTTCTGTATCCATAATGGCATTTTTCTTTTTACTATGCTATAGGAAACAGATGCACCTTCAAAAATTATTGGCGCCATCTATGATACATTCTGTGCAACAGTTCAAGAAGTCATTGGCTTAGGATTTGGTGACCTGGTGGCTACTATCAGGAACCATCCATCTTATCTTGTGCGATAATTTCCTCAGAGTGGTACCTAACCAAACCTATATATTCAAATCTTAACTAACCAAACGTATATTCTAACCTAAACTAACCAAACCTAACTTTAATATGATAGTGAAATCACACTTTAGGCTTTAGTCCTTTTGGGATTTCAAAGCTTGGACCAACCCCAGCCCCGGATCTATGGTCCACCTGTTGAGCTTGGATAAGGCACTGCCAGAAAAAAATAGGCTATGAATCAGGCAGCCACCTATAGGGAGAAATAGTTGGTATCTTAACAACAAGAGTACGCTGCTACACGCAGGAAGGCACACTAATGCACATTGGCTTAATATGGAGCCTTTCGTTAAAAAAGAAGTAAAGCCATCTCATCTCAATTTGGAAATCTTTGAATAATTTGTTCAAGCAAGAGCATAATGGCGACACCTGAGGTTGCACCAAATCCGCTGAACGGGGGCGTTCATTTGCATTAGCCATACCACATCCGATAACGCCTAATTTATCGCCATTTCCGGTGGCGATCGCCTAAATCTACAGCGTTGATCGGCTGCGTGCGTTTATCGAAGCTAATTTCACGACCATTAACCAACAAATAGGAGGCAAATTGGGGGCCTTCAAATTGCGCCAAAAATCATGCGAGATTAACTTCCTCGCCAAATAATTTCCCTTCGCACAAATTAAAATCCGAAACAAAGTCATGCACGTCTCCATAAAACAGTAAACCCTATTCATAAATCAATAGGATACTTGACCCTCTGCTGGCACTCGATAGAGTCACGCAAATTTGAATTTATGGCCACGAGTGTTACGTTTTTATACCCTGCCAAATCCCCAATGGCCACCATCACCTATCCATGTTACATGAAGCATGCAGCAGCAGCACCCTATACTTTATCCTCATGATTTATTGTCGTTAATTGCTTTTAATATTACAAAATTTGGCATGGGAATGAACGTATACATAACTCAGATGCGGCATTATCTAGGCGATTTATTTCTTATCTGTGCCTTAATCCTGACCTCTCCATCCGATTATTGCGATACTGCACTGTTCAAAGTAACATCAAAGTCTTTGTAAACTATATCACAAAACCACTTTATGTGAAGATGTTCAGAAAATCTTCGCACAAAACATCACAAGCACGTGTATATAAACTCGAGGCACATACATGTAGAAAACCTGCAGATCTCTACTTAATCTGAAGTGCAGATAATTTTGGATATACGATGAAGTGCCACTTGTAACTTTCCAAGAAAATCTTAAGTAACACTTACTAGAAAGACCCAGTTGAGAACAGAATCACTTACGATCGAAGCCCTACGAAAGCCTCAAATGAGATCTTTCCTTTAAAAACGTCAAATCAAGGTGCACTGCTACTTTACCAGTTCCATTAAAAACAATGTGTGAACTCACCCAAGCACAAAGATGCATCATTGTATCTCACAAATCGTTATCAGAATCGCACCATGCAAATGATGTAGTAAATGACACGTGAATTATGGAACTAACAGAACGACTGTAATGACTGGGGGTTGAAGACAACAACACCAGACAGTAACACGTTCGCGTAATCTGGTTGCAAGCTGCATGGTGAGGGCAGAGACAAAAAGCTGTCGAACGAAGTCACATGAATCATTGCTAATTATTCGAAAAACGCAAACAGTTTAAACGGTAAACGAATAAGGCCCAGAAGTGCAAATAGCACTAATTATCGGTAGTACAAAAAAACGGCTGCGACGCTACCGTGCGATATGTGGAAAATTCACCTGCTGCAAATAGTCGTCGCGTATACATTTTGCTTTGCCAAAGACCCCGTTGAAACAGGCGGCGTAGGCAGCCGGGATAAAGTAAACTTTACCGCGCAAAAATCTGTATAAACAGATGGTTCACACATTTGTGACGTTTATACAGAAAATACAATTTGTACCATGCGACATTTTTAAAACTAACGCAATATGCCCATATACTACATACTATCACAGTTGGTGAGGTTGCAAAAGCGAGTGCTACCTGTTAATAGATATATTTTGTATGTAAATTTAGGATTTTGAAACAGTTTTAGATAACTCTTTGTTATAGGACCATCGATACATTGTTGAAATGAGTAGCCATATATGTAAAGAAAATCACAAGTTACTGAAACCTGCCAACGTATTTTTAATATTGTGAATAATGTTCTATGAAGAGAGTATTCCCTTCCATATAGTAAAATCCAAGATGGCGGCCGTGTTATGTAGGCCTATGACCGTTGATATGTTATTTATGACCTAACCAAACCTAACCTAATTTCCGCAACATGTGAGTCAGGAAAATTCAACAATTCACAATTGTTTACACACACATATAGCTACTGGTTTGCACAACTTTTAAGAAAAATTGCCCCGACGACCCTATAATCAACGAATTGATTAATTGTATGTGTACAGATATATGTTTTGCTAAACGCCTTCACAATTAGAATTTTTATTGTATGTTCATTAGAAAATAAAAGTAACAACCCTTTTTAAAATACGTATCAGCATGGCATAGTATCATATTCGTTCAATTCAGATAGAATCATGTTTACATTAAAAGTAATATTCATTTGGGATTGAACTGATGCAAATAATAGGCATTGATTCCACAGGATACACAACTTTAGATATTCTTTTAACCGTGTTCATAATATGAAATTTCGAAACAGCCAGTCATCAGTCATGTTGTGTCTAATCGCTATAGGTCACAGCGATCCAACAGAATAAATGTGGCAATAATCAAGCAGCTGTCTGCATGATTTACACAAATGAATATTTTGATGATCCATTCACAATTTCCTGTTGTTAATTCGCAGGGCTGATTTATTGCCTCCTACAATTAAAAGACTAACTAATTCTTGAGAAAAATAACAACCCAGCAAATTATATCGAGCAGGGGAATCGAACCATGATGAAAGGAAACATCCACGTTGAATTAATGAAATGTAATAATTTACTAATGAAAGCTTAACAGACATTACATTTTTTAGCTGTTGATTCACAGTTCGATATTGAAAACTTTGGGATTCAGTTTGAAAGCCAGAGTGCATCTTGGCATGAATTAATAAATTTCAAATAAAAAAAAGCTGCTTCATCCAGATAAAAACGAAGCGAGGATCATGATCCCGTACTTTGGTGAACAAAAAAAACCGAGATGAATACATGGAATAGATTCACCCACCCAAGATGTGATGTTCGAAAAGGTAGTTCTAGGTGTGATAATGAGGATTTCACGCCTAACAAAGCTAACCATTTTTAGATGAGCTTTTAGCAACATGTTTTTGTCACGCAAACTATCCACTCTGGAAGCTCAACACCACCAACAACAACAAAACTTGATGTGGGTGAACAAGGTGAAAAAAAATCGTGAAAAAGAAATTTTGGAAACCGTAGACAGAATTCAACAACAAAAAAAAGGGCCAGATTCAGAACAACAAAATCCATCATGCTTAACATCTAAAATTCAGGATCCAGCTTTTCAAATCTTACACGCCCGTAGACCTGTTTCTTGCTTTTATGCAACATTTTTTGTGTGGATTGGCAATGAAAGTTCTCATCCGTAATTCTTCACCTGACTAACCGATTTTTTGTTGTTGCCAAAACTTGGTTCACACCTGTTAATTTAGTGATTCTTACATCTTGTCACTGTATAAACAACACCCGAATAAGCGTTAACGCATGATCACATTGCCAAGCCAGCAGTTTATGGTTTTCATTTTAGACTTTATTTAAAGCAATTTTGAAAACGACACATGCAAATCAAGAAATATCTTAAAATTGATTTCAACCAGATTGCCAATTTACTTTATTATCCACGATTTAGATGCTCGTATATATATATATATTTAGATTTTATTGGCATCTGGCAACACGGCAGTTTTAAAAGGGGGATGGGAGGAAACTTTGTTAATAAAAACGAACTGTCTACCACCCGTGAAAGTAAACCAAAATATTAAAACATAGATCTACTTAAGTCGGTAAATGACCAAATAACTGCAGTGTCGTAAAAATAAAAATTCTGGTGAATAATTTATGTCGGAATTTTTGTTTTCTTTTTTTCAAGCTTTAGCCAAATCCCATACATGGTATTAATATATTTTATGTAAACATGAATGTTCCAAAATAGAAAACAACCATTGTGCCAACATGGCTATTGTATTTTCAATTTTATATATAGCTTATCATTTATTGAAATGGCAAATATTTTGAATTTTGTAAACATTATGATAATAACTTCTTTAAACATGTACAACTAAAAGTTTACTTGCTGTGATATCAGAATATTAACTGTAAATCGAAGGTTAATTAACTTAATATCAAACAGAAGCAATGAATAACTTTGTAGAAAAACACTTGCCCTGCAACATACTGCAGCAATTTTTCTTTGAATTTCACAAGTTTCACATGTTTTGTATACTAATAAACTGACAATTTTACCAGTTTTCCAATTAAACCCTCAAGACGTCTCACAAAACTCCAACGCCAACGAAAATATCCAATGTATACAGTTTTTACAATGGAAATGCATTCCAAAGTCCCAGCGCCATCTATGTTGGACTCGGTACAACTCTCAATACCCCCACAAGTTTTTCTTTTATAAAAATAAAAAAATACCTATGTACCCGTCCAACCAAACTCAAGGAAGGTGGTTTCAAAGAACACACCAATGAATGCCATTTTTGGAGTTTCATGACCAAACTGTAGAAGCGTACAACCACAACGGGCCATTTAAAAGCTGGCGTAGCGACTATAAACCATTGAAATTCAGAATTGTAGGAGCCATTGTGTGAAACGGGTGGGTTACCCAAATAAAAAATGCTCGCTATGTGGCCCTGGTGTTGTTTCCCTCCAATAAAAGGCCATTTCGCTTGACCAGTAACGACAATTTGGCAAGAATTAACCCGGGGTGTTAACCTGAAACGCACAAAACAAAATCTCTGCAAGTGATATATGGTGGCGAGTTAAAGGGTGGGGGTTGGGGCATGAAAACGACCACTTCCTGTTGTCGTATACATACGCCTTAGTTGAGCTGTTTCTTATTGTCCGACTGAAAAGTAAAGCATTTTCTAGTAACAGTAAAAGTTATTTGATAAACGAATCCCCAATTTCCCATTGTGTAAGGTGGCTGCTCGACGAGGGGCCTAACCGGTATAAAAGAGTGTGCGTGGTGGCGGAACGAAAGACCTCTATGGCCGCCCATTTGTCAATTCCTCACGGTCAGCCTTCTGGCATCTCCCTGCCTTTGCTACGGTCACTTTGGTTCCCTATACAGTACTACACTGTCACGCACACTCGTTATTCCCAAAAATCTGCAACCGTGCACGGGCGTAAACCGTGAGGGAATTCAATTTTCAAACAATGTGGAAAAATAGCGAGTCTTACTCTAGACTCAACAATGAGATCATAAACTAACTTTCCACGTGGTAATGACTTTTTTTAAATAGGCACCAGAACGAAAGATTGGATCGCTACTGTAGAACAACCTCCCGCGCCATCTGTGGCAGCAGAGCGTATGGTGCTGGCAAAGGAGTAAAAGAATCTATCACAGGCGTGAATAACAGCATAGTTAAAATCAGAGATTAACCTAAAATCTCTTGACAGCAGCTATTGAGATTTATTCAAAAGCAGCTGAATCAAGGTATGCAGTAAATGTGTTGGGAAAAATTCAAGGACCCCTGACCAATTAGCACATCTTTCCAAAGAACATTTTTTTTAAAGAGTTTTTTTATAAAAGATTTTTTTTAATTAAAAGAAATTTCCAGACGATGGCAGGAATTTAAGCATAATTCCCGACTTTTCCGAGGTGATAAAATTCAAGCAAATTTCCAAACTGTCCCGATTTTCGAGACTGTTGGACACCCTGTAAATGTTTGAGTGTCTTTGAGGGTCGAAGCAGTTGGCAAATTCCTAAAAAACAAGCATGATGATACATTTTTTTGTTGCAGAAAAGTCGGTCCATCATGCCATTTTGTGGCTACCAATATTCGTTATTGGAAAAGTACCATTACGAATATAAAAAACAACTCAATTTTGTTTAGTATTTGGATAGGCGAATTAAAACAAATAGTCCAAAGATCGTTATATTTCCGCTATTAATTGCCAAATAATAATAAAAGCCAAGGCAGAGACACAATAGAGACATTGAGCCAGCCAACGCCTTAACGTTAAAGCCGGGAAGGGAAGAACCACGCATGCGCACTCATGACGTTCAGTTAGTTCATTGGGTAGTTCAGTCCGTGGCTCCTCCCTTCCCGCCTCTAACGTTAAGGTTAACGTTAAGTCGTTGGCTGGTTCAAACTCTCCATTCACGTTGATACCAGACGATAACGATTCCTAACATTTGTTGCAAATGGTTGCGAATCTTTTATATTTAGAAATATCCAAGTTTGATGGATTCTCAATTATGTCCATATAACTGGAACCCTCTAGAGGGTTGTTAGAATTTCAGATATTTCCAGGCAGCCAATCCACATGATTACAAAACAGGCATGCAAAGCACAATAAGCATAAACCACATTTTCACCATTGTTTGTACGCCAAACTTTAGTCCATTTTCAGTTGTTTCGTGAACGACATATGTCCAGTGAAATTTCGCCAACTCATTTAAAAACCTCGACAAAGAGAAGCGCACTCAAGTTTGTAGGGGAAAAAAATAATAATTGAGAGCAAGAATCAAGTGCTGAAATGATATTTGGATGTCGTGTTGAATGTCGAGTGGATGTCAAGAAATACGGAATATATTTATCGAGCGCCACGAGGGTGATGGATGAGCGATTCAAAATGCCCACCATTAATAAATAAATTCAACATTCGAGCTAATACAGGCAGTGCAGCGATTGTGCCTATCACCGGGAAAATTATTTATATTCCGCACGAGCAATGTGGCACAACATCGAAACCCATCAGATCAAGAGTAATGCAAAGAGAAAAGTTGTGCGAACAATTACTGAACAAAACGAAAAAATAATGACAAACTGAGACCATTATTTTGCAGGACAACTACATAAATCCCATTAGCAAGGCATGTCCAAGTAGCGAGTTGTATTTAAATTTGATCCATGTTTATGATTTAGAGAGAGCACAGAAATACCTCATTATTTTACCTTTTGAGCATATTGTCTAAATTTCACACAAAAAAATTTTACTTGAAATCGTATATTCGCTTATAACGCCATGACAATAGTGTGAAACGATAAAACTGTTAAAAAAAGCACGCACAAAAGCGAATTTAAGGTTCGCCAATGATAACAGAAAACATGTTAGTTTATTTGAAAGAATCCAGAAACCCATGCAGGGAACAATGAAAAAACAGTCCAGAGCACCACAATCGACCCACATTTTTGCCCTTCTTAACCGAATATCTATTTTAGCAGCCAGTAAAGGCATGAGATATGATCGACCTTGTTGACTTCAATTGAATCTGTTGAATGCATTTCTGCATGGTTAGTGTTAAAACAGCTTCCATCCACGGTCAATGAGGTATACAAAACCAAAGTTATGAACCTATATAGGGCATTTTTGGACTACACCAGTAACCGTACCGGAGACCTCGTCAACGGGTACGGTCAGGTCATTGCCCTCTGTCCATCATCCAGGGTATAAAACATTTGGAACCAAATTCCCAATATTGTTTATTAGACAAATGGAGCCTTTTCAAACTCGTTTATTCACATTAATTAGCATACAAATTACACGAGAACATACACGCTTGACAACAAGCGAGGGCTATAAATCCCCACTACTAATTCTGGACATTGGTCGGCACGCAACTTGCTATTATTATGCGAATGATTGATGCATTAAACTGAATCACGATTTGCTCAAAATGCAACACAGGTGGCGCTGGTTTTTAACAAGAGACATTCTATATAACTCGCCTTCGAATACAAACTTAAGCTTTTTTTTACAAGTCTACACACATTCATTGTATTATATACAGCAAGCAAGCATTTATGAATTTTGACGTTTAGTGTGAGGGTTATGAGTTGAAAAGACCCTGGTTTTTATCGAACTATTGAATGAGAATGACTATAACGCGATATGCAATATGAATTAGAAAAAAAGCTGGTGTGTATAACAACGATGTAGAATATCCGCTCAGTGAGCGTATGATTTGTTCCATACAAAACAGGGTTCGATAACACGCTATACCACAAACCTCAGCATTCATAATGACTCCATGGCAAGAAAATGGGAAAAAAATGGCGGTTGCATGAACCACGTGCTCGACTACCCAGCAATAGAAACGATTTGTAAATTAAACGTCCGTGAAAACAAAAAAAAATGAATTGCAGGCTCATACCCTTCACCACATGGTGGGTTTCAACCCATCCAGATGAGCTTAAAGGATCATGGGGTTCTGGTTGTTCAATCCAAAACTGGGCATGAATGTAAATAAAATAAAAAGTCGCCATCTTGTTTTGGAACGTTCGCTATTTAACAAGGTGTACCGAGCAACACGAGCGCCACACCCACAATTAGGCTTAGTCAATGTGTAAATAGAAAATGCAAATTGCTCATCACATTGTTGATCTTTGCATTTCCGAACTAATTTAAACAAACAAGAAAAACTTTTGCAGAGCCAGAGTGTGTTTGCGATGAAAACGAACTCACGAAACCATGACTTTATAATTTAGCGAGTGGGCTAGTGAATAAATAAAGGTACAAAAACTACCCGTGGAAATCAATATTCATCATCGCTCAACCGGGGACGTGCTCTTCCCAAATAGGCTGCCACTCGTATTTAAAACTTTGCACACACAAAAAACCAAGTAAATCAACATAAAACAGAAAATTAACGTCGAGAACCAGTGTAATTGGCAAGCGAGTCGCCTTAATGAATAGTTGGGTTGTAAACTAATTAGTTGTACAAAAGATTATAACATTCCAAGGAGATGGGAAACGTCTTCAGATTTGAAGAAAACTGACAACTTTATGAACAACAACAATGATTAATATGCTATAAACTTTATGTATAAAATTATGTCGGAATAATGCTTAAACCCATTTTTCCAAAAAGAAAAATTAGACCAACATTGTTTTCATTTATTTATTAAGGAAGTTGCTTTTATAAGTATCTATTAAAGCAACGTGCAAAACGAAAAACTAATGCAAGCTATTTTTTTACAAAAAAAGGAAAACAAAATTTGCATATGCTATTCTATTGGTCCCGCTACGACAAGGGATGTATATTAAGAAGATAAAAAAGATGACTGGGCTGCAAATATATTTCTAACATATATTTTTATGAAAAGTTACGAAAATGTCTAGAAACATTAAGTATTTCATAAAAAAAAATTGGAAAAACCATTAAATTACAAAAAAAATCCATTTATGCTGCAATAATATTTGCAACTGCAAATATGCAACTGCAACTGCAAATAGTCTGTTTTTTCTTTAATTATCAACATGCATTACTTATTTTTTTATAAAGCGATATATTGCGTTTAAAACAATGGCTATGTTTGTACTGATGTTGAATATACGTATATAAAAAAATTAAAACAGACAGTAAACAGAGAAACAAGTTTCCTAAACATTAGTTTGGATGGATGTAAAATCATGTAATAAGAATGTTTTAATTCAGTTTAGAACACAATTTTCATCATCTGCGCATGACGAAACTTGTTCATTCGCTTCCGTTACATCGCGTGCACCGAAAGTTACCCCCTTACACCGAAAACTGAAACGTACCCCTACGTCAAAAATTATTGCTTGTTATACAGAGACATGAATTATCTAAACAAGAGTATCTGGATAACAATACCACGTAGAGCAAGTGATATCTTCAATTTAAATCAATAAAATGCATGGAATGCAATACTGCAAACTATTTATGAGATTAAAAAGATATTCATGCGACAAAGCAGTCAGTCCATTGCTTTGCGTGACACGAGTAACTGTACAAAAGTGTTAAATGTAATTAGCATTAATAGAGTTTTGCACGTAAAACGAACATTGCGAAAGAAAAACTAAATGTTTTGCAGTAGTTTCCATGCACAACGATACAAACTCTCGCAATCGATGGCAATACACTCATGTGCACATTGTAGTGGGAGACGTATCGATCAAACATCCAATAGGAATTATTTGCATAAATCAGTACATTTTCGCAGAATTTATTACTGAGTTAATCTTTAATTTTTATTTTAATTAAATATACGAATCCAGTGTTAATTGTACAAAGCAACGAGTTGGTGCATTTTATTGTTTGCCTATGTCCACTGCCTAATAACAATGCTGACAAGGTTAAGTTTGCATTATTAAAGCGACGTTGTAACGAGGTGGCAGCTCCAGGAATCATTCATCTGCGTCCACTCCCAACCAATTTAATGCCTCAGGTAGAGCAGAAGCGCAAACTAAACACGGAGGCGTGGACAAGGTTACCGTACATAACACCTTAATTGCTCACCTAGTAATGATTCAATCTTGATCTGAATGAAACAGGCATGTGTGCTATCGAGTGAAAAAAAAAGCTTCAAAATGCATAAAACCTAGCAACAAAAAAAATCAGTTTTAAAGCAAAAGATGATTAGCACTTGCTTTATTTTGTATGACGTTATTAACGTTACCATTAGGGCTTGGGGTCCCTATTACGGATATTGCAATGAGCATATCGTGTCTTTTTACTTTATTATTACATTTTGAAATGAAATGTTCTATAGATGGACCATATCTCTGCTTCCTGAAAATTCCCATCTCGTTTCACATATTTTGGTGCCTAATAATCATTTAAGAAGTAGGCATAATCACTCTCA
>JAUJYV010000213.1:0-68746 GCA_033995625.1 Ophyiulus pilosus
TTCTGAAAGTTGTTTTCAAGTGGCTCTGGAAATGACGTCCAAAAACGGCCCTGGAAATGACTTCTACTATACTACTAACGCTTTAACCACTTTGGAAACTGTTGTGATAAGGATATTCAACAATTGACGTAAAATAGAGCCTTGACTTGAAACAAGAAAAGTTAGTCATGTAACTAAGTCAGAGTTTTAGAGCTACTCAACTCGAGTTGAGGCATCTGCCTCGCCCAATAGCAGTTCAGATATCCTTTTCTTTCCTCCGTTCGTTAATTGTCTATGCGCGCAGAATAAAGATTGAGCAGATTAAAAGTGGTATTGGTTTTTGGCGCCATTGCCACCCATTAATAATGGCTTACTATGACATCAAAGCCCACCTTTGCTTTTAAAGTGGATTAAAAAAAATACATAAATTTCCCATTATTTGTTGCAATGTTAGTCAGAATATGTCCTTCGTTATAATATGTAAATCTAGGCATTATGGACCATTTTTTAAAAAAACTTGTACCTATAACCTCGTGAAACATAACAACTGACAAAGGCCCAAAACCCGAATGATTAATCATTACGAGTTAGTATTTCAAGAAAATCTTGGAATTATACAGAAAAAAGTCTCCAAAAAACCTATACTAAACCCCTTCAGCCTTTACCTCAGTTTACAATTGATGGGAAGGAAGAATATGTGGATACCATGTGGACAGGGGGAAGGGGAGGGGGAAGCCATTTTGGACGTCCACTAATGATGCTATTTTTCAGTACGCGTATCGGCGGCAATTTCAACTTTTCAAAACTTTGTTAATCATGGATCGATTCTTTGAAAGTTTTTTTTACTTCTTTAATGTAAGTTCATAATCTGTAATAAAAAACACGATTACCCTGTCCTTTCACGTTCTCGGACTGTCTTCACATTGTTCGACTGTAGGAATATGTGACTCGCGAGCCCAATTCTCTACTGAAAATATTATTTTTGGAAAATTCTCTGTTAAATTCGTTTTGCACATGTCTACGCGTGGTGTACGCAGAAAATCGGGACATTTTAAGAATATATATATATATTTTTGACAATTGCCGTCGATACGTGTATTATAAGACTGAACTGAAAAAGGAGAAAGGTATGCCAGAAGAAATGTGTTCCCAGTTCCAAATGTATTTTAATTTTTAAAACCTCGGGAAAGTCTGGTATTATGCCGAAATTTGTGTTAAACACCAATTTTATGCTGGAATTACCTTCGAGGTCAGGAAATGTCCGTTAATCAGAAAATTTTTGAAAAATGTGGTGGAATAATCAGCGAGATGAGTGCTTGGAAATTTATAGGATTAGATCAACGAATTTTCTGGACACACTACTTTAAAAAAGGACGTCTAAGAGGGGGGACGAGAGGAGGGGGGGGGGGTCTGAGCTAGATTGGATACCGTGTGGACAGGGGGAGGGGGTGGTCAATTTTTGAAGGATTTTCGGAGACGCCTTTTTTAATGACCCATAATATAAATGCATTCATAGGTTGTTTAGTTTCAGGCTTAATCATTACACTAATCCAGCGTGCATCTTTTTTTTTTAAAACAAGTTTTAATTTCGTATTTGTAAAAGCAATATATTGCTATTTTTATTTTTTTCATTTTCATAACTAAAGAAAGCACCTCTGTATTTTGTATAGATGAAGCCATTTTTGGGAAGATGATACTTTATCTGTAAGCTAAGGTATTCGCTGTAGGCCTCACGTATTGCAAAATGAACATTGCTCGAAAGATGATTAATAGTAGCATGTTTAATGTGCCGGTGCAGAATTTTTTTTATCATAATTACATACTTTGCAAATAATTAACGGAACTTAAAAATTCTTTTTTAGCAATTTTTGTACACACTCTTATCTCGAGCATGCATCATCAGTCCTTTCAGTGGCCGGCTAAGGGAGGTTTGACTGTGAACATAGCTATGCCCCGTGGCCGCATTATGCATGTAGAAAGCGTTTGCACTGATGATAGATGGATAATATTATTGTTTAGCAATTCTGTATGTGGACGACATTATCGATCTTGCAGTAACCTTGCGTTGACTAATGCATTGGAAATATAACGAGCTACCGCAACTCGCTCTGGTTTTGTTGGGAAACAAGTCAACACGACATTTAACTAGATAACGAATGCATTTTTTTTTTTTTGTAAAAAAATTAAAGGTAGAAAAATTATCGTACTAACAAATCAGTTGGAATTAGCTAACGTGTCCACGCGAAAGTGGCTTGGCTCCAATGCTTTGTTTTGAAAACAATTTTCAAAAAAAAAGCAATGGGTTGAAGTTTGATAAGAAAACGTTTGGCATATCAGCAGTAAAATTGATGGATAATAACCATAGGCCTGTCTATAAAATTACAATTTTAAATGAATCTCTGTTTCTGAAAAAAAGAAATTGCGTTTGCCTGGAAGGAAGTAGCTGAACGGTTTGATTTTTGATATGGACACTTAAGAATGTAGGTCGAATGAAATTATTCGGTTAAGATTATTTATTATCGAAAACTCCCTTCAAACTAATGCAATTGCACTGCTGCCATCCTGTAAAATTTACGAACATCCGTGTTAATCATAGGGTTTGCACTAATTTCACCTCGAAAGTGTGTGTGGCTACCCATGCAGCTCTAGCTTGGGTTGAGATACATATATTAGGCCTACGTGCTCACTGCTTGCTATCTTTGATGAACTTGAAATAAGTTTACTTTCTCATTTTCACTATGTGGTCAAGTGGGAGAACACTGTGGGGCTACTCACGATATCGATACAAATCAACTGTCCACTGCTGAACGCCTGAACCTCGGCCAATAGATCATGCCCCAAACGGTGCCAATAATGACACATTAGTGGGTGCGTTTCTTAGGCTGGTGGCGTTTTTGAACTTAATAACGTCGTTTGTGAATTCAGTAGGTTTTACTTTAGAATTAATTAAGATTTTCATCTTTTTTGGTTAGCATTTCTGTTGAGGAGCTGCCCATTTTCATGCAAATGGACTACCATGCAGCTTCATTGTAATCTTCCCGAGGTTATATGGTTCGTTTTTGTGCCATAATGTATGGCTACTTAATCGAAGTGCGATTTTTTTAATAAAAAATTATAATTACTAGGAGATGAACTCGTAGATGAACTCGAACAAACTGAGAAAAGAACGGAGTTCAAAACTCTCATAATTTTAGTGGGTTGATGACAGACTAAACTTAATTTGCATGCAGCAGCTGGACGCCACAGTAGAAAACAGTTCGAATTTGGTTTTATTTGCCAGCATTCGTTGGTTTAGAGAAATTTCTGTTGTTTATCATAAATTTCATGAAAGTTAGTTCTAATTTTCACGACATAATTTTTCTGTAAATCCTTAAAAAATGTTACTTCCTCATTGCGGACCCAAACAGCATTCCAGTGACATCAATATAATGGAAACACTGTAGAAATAAACGCCTGCTACATACTGTAACTCGTGACTGGTGTCAACGGTGACCTTTATTTCGCATTTTCTGAACTTTATGTGAAGTGGAATTTGAAGAAGCTTTTGTTTTACTTCCAACAATCAGATCTTTGATTTCAATAGTTGTCATCTTAGACAGAGCTTGATGGAGCGACTAAATTTCACATCGTTAATTTCACCTTGGTCATCCTTTGTCTTAAATCTCTCATTATGTGGCAATTGTTGGGTCTTAGCGTGTCGCCAATATTGAATGGGCAAGCCGATGGATACTGTTGTGAGGAGAATTTTATACTCTGTCCTTGTTATCTGTGTTGAACACTGTCATTGCGTCCTTGAGACAGAATAGCAACCTCAATTCATAAGAGACTGCTGCGCCTTCCACTATTTGCAATCACCACCTACAAGTTTCTCTGACTGTTTTGTGTAATGATGCCAGCATTACAAGAATGTTAATTATTTGGAGCAAAGGCCTAATCATTAAAACTATTTTAATAAAATGTACTGCACATGAGTCTTTAGCATGACCGAGCTCTTTTACTCCATGAAGGGATTATCAAACATTTCGTCTGAAAAAATAGATACAGGTATCCCTTAATATTTATTTTGGTATCCTTTAAAAACATTCTTATATTTAAGAAACGTAGGAAACATCTAAAGGCCATATGATGACATGGCCTTCTATGGTTACTTAGCAACTCTTGAACTCTTTGAATATTATCTTTGGGATTATATATAGATGAAGCATGTCCATTCTTAGTTGTTGCGGGACAAGGGCGAATTATTATGATATTATAATATTGGTCAGGATCAACGAAAAACAGATAATAGTATAAATAACAAACAAGAATTCTTTTATTCTTATATGACGTGCTCCTGAATCTTCATTTTTGGCTTAATCCCACATAACAGTAACCCACATTTAAAGTTTTTGTGTTATTTTTATGAACTTGGATAGGAAAAAAATTGCAACTTGTGTAATTCACATACTTGGTTTGAATGTTTCCATTTTTATGTACATTTTGGATACATATGTATGAACGGCATATTTTTTTCATTTCTCATTCAACACTTAAAAAGCCTGCTAGATCCATTTGAACTGCTTTTCCTCTCGCTTTATTTCAAATATGAATTCAACCGGGTCAGTAAAATAAATGCTGTGCCTTGGATGAATATAGCTTACACGTTTCCATTTACTTCGTAGTAATCAAGATCATGACACTGCATGCAACAATTTTCCTACAATATATCCGCCTTTCATCCTGCAGATTTGACTTTCACTTCAAAGATTCCTCTTCTGCAAATAAAACAGTAATCAGAAGCTTACCTGAAACATCTGTTGGATGAAAGTCACGTTTATTTCGATATAATAAAACTGGGATAACAATCCATCGTAGATGCATGCCTATGGTTGAAATTTCAATGAAAGAAACCAGCTAATTTCAAATTGAAGTTATGCGAATTTAATGCACATTTGTTTAAATTAATCCCATAGATGTTTTGCACCTGGATATTTTAGCAACCAGTCTAAAAGAGGCCTGCTAGTTTGATGTGGATTTAATCTACTGTATAGGTCATCGTTAAATCTTTGTGCTAAACAGAGAATGGAAATTTAATACTGTTTAAATCCGCAGTAGCAATGTTGTTTTTATCCATTTTCCTAATGTGGCATACTTTAAATTGTAGCAAACATTTCTTTCAAATTTGCACAATTTTTTTTTTACATAATTTTTCAGCACTATTTAATTATAAATTTCACTGGAATCGAATAGCTTTGAACTCATTCAAAACTTAATCTCACAGGCAAAGACATACTAGATACCACACTTTATTACCTGGAGGGTTAATTATATTTTTTGCCATGAGAACTTTATTAACTGGTGATTGAATCTGTTTCAGTCATCAAGTTGATTTAGGGGAGCAAGATGCATCCAAAATGACCAAGTCATTGTTAAAGGCAAGCAGCTTTCATGACCTTATTTTTCCCGTTTGATATGATGATATTTAAGTATTCATATTGTAATTTATTAGGACTTGAAAGACGAAATGATATATCCTTGAAAATTTTTATTAAAATTTGTTCGCCAATATATAACAGGAGTAATTAGAAGTAGAAAAAAAACCAAATGATGACATGATTTGTGAATTTAAAACAGAATTGAAGATCATTAGTAATACAATAAAGTAAACTAATGCTGTTGTTTTGAGCTTGGCGTTATTCAACGTTATTAGTAGAAGAAGGAAGGAGATAGGAAGGAAAAACAAGCCTGAGGAGGTGGATTAGCAGATATTGCTTATGTGGACTTTTTACTTAAATCCATGGTCACAGTTAAATTATTCCAATGTTCCTTCTCTCTTAACGTAATTAAAATTTTGCACGCATCTCATGTCTTATCTTATCGCACGCAAGAAGACTGGCAAACCTAGGCACTTAATTTATGTTTTATATAGGCTGTATACGGAATATTCAACAAAACCAACTTGTAAATATAGTATTGACACACCAGGAACTTGAGTTTTGAAATCTATATTTCTTCATTTTTTGTTTTTTGTGCATATGTAAATAGTTCTACTTATCTGTGCAATCCATACTATTAAATATAATTTTTACTGCTTGCTTTTTCAATTTATAAAGGTATCTTGATGTACAAACGCAAGTACATCTATTGTTTTCGTATAAAACGTCGATTTAATTCTGTTTAGCATTTTGATCATGTCCACAAAGTACGTGTCGCCACATTTCCTTTCATAGATATTTTAATAAGATATTTTCTGGATCTGCCAATTGAAAATTGTGACGCAGAACAGGTGATAAAACAATGATGATAAACATCAGCAAAACTTATGTTCTAACTTTACTACTAGGTTCTAACGTCCATCGTCACGATAACCATTTTGTGGCTTATTAGAGAGATTGAGCCAACTTAACGTTAACCTTAACGTTAGAGGCGGGAAGGGAAGAACCACGCATGTGCACTCATGACGTTCATTTAGCTCATTGGGTAGTTTAGTCCGTGGCTCCTCCCTTCCCGCCTCTAACGTTAAGGCGTTGACTGGCGCAATCTATCTACTATATGAAATAATCCATTAGGAAAATTAATCCATTTACGATATCGTTATAAATAAAATTTATATATGTACATAGTATTAGACAGTTTGTGCCAGTCAACGTCTTTAAACTGACCTTAACTGTAATGGCGGGAAAGGAGGAACATTGCCTTCAACTACCCAATGAACTAACTGAACGTCATGAGTGCGCATGCGTGGTTCTTCCTTTCTCGCCAAAGACGTTGGCTGGCTCAAACTGTCTATTGTTTATACTAGATGTGTTTCAGTCACTATAGTGGCTGTGGGTTATATTTGTAATCCCATATGATTAGCATTGGCAAAATGATTACACGTTTTCAAAAACTTGATCGTAATGTCAATTTATTTATTATTGCTAATTATTTTTCTTTATTAGTCATGTAAATATTCATGATACTCCCAACGAGTTAATTTCTTAACCTACGCGTTTGCTATAATGTGATTTAGGAATTGAAAGTTGAAAGAAAACGAATATACGAGTATGGTTGGTTTTGATTGAGATTTAATGACATTTTTAAGGGTAAGCCTATTCGGTTAATTGGTTAGAATGATTCTGCAAGAATTCTAAGATACACATCTTATTGTATTACTAGTACTGCATTAAAATGACCTAGTCCAGCTTCGAAAAGCTATTTAGAGAAAATACATATTAGTCGGCCAATGTGAAAACTAATCCTTTGTTGAGGGTTATTAGAATATGAAATCTCGTGAAGGATAGGTTAAGGGTATGATAGGTTGAACAACGTTAGATATCCTATTTATGCTAAAATAAGGAATAAAAGTAAAGTTTTCCAGTTTTGCAAATTTTCTTTTCTGCAGCGTTTTTGAAATTCTGTTAAAATTGTATTACTTTGAAATCTTAAATTGCTTAATTCTTACTTGTTCTTTTGGCAAAATTCTGACGAATTGATGCCTATTTGGTCAACAGGGTAGCGCTGGTTTAGTTAAGTTGTTGAAACAGTTTCAACCTTTTTTAAAGTCTGCTTCAGCAAAGCAAGAGCGCTTTTGCAGATTCACTGTACTTTCTATTTGATCTACTGGCACTATTTTCATTGGTTTATACAAGTCGTATGTATTTATTGCAACTACCTTTCTTTTAATGACGACTGTGCTGCATTTTTAAATTAAGAACAGATATGCACTTGATCTTAGCACATGATAGACCGCAAGGGAAGATTTTTCCTAGTTTTAGCTAATGATCGCCGTTTCAGTAGGCGTGATTTAGGCCAGTGATAGCCTAGATAGCAATATAGATTTTCAGGGATTCATTTTTTTTCTTGGTTAGATTGTTCAATTCAGTCGTCTTAACATCGATTCCCCCTGCAGAGAGCATCCCAGTTTGGCAGACAAAGAACTAATGAAGAACTTGAAAATCCAAATCACTTTCACTGACTCAAGCAGCTCGCTCAGGGGGAGTTCCCCTTTGGAGTAACTTTTTGAGTGAAGCCATGACAATCCATCGTTAAAACGATTATGAGATAGCCTCGGGACATCAGAGGCATATGCTTTATGTAAGCTATACCGTGCGCCCATTTTATAATAAGTACTTTTAAAATAAAAGGCGCTTGCTACTTGTTATGATGCTCGTGTCAAGGAGGGCACCTAAAAGTGCTTCTTGGAATCAGCTAGGTATCTTGCCAATGAATGAATAAATATGATGGTTGAAAATGAAAATTAGAGAAATTTATGATTTCTGTAAAATTTGTTCGATTTGATGATTGGATGCTGTGTAAGATTTTAACTATACATGCACAAATACGACACCACATACATTTTATCCAGTATAAGACAGTTTCTTAAATTCCTTCCACCGATCAGTTGTACCAAACTGCGGTTGCGTTAAAATGTTAAAATTTTGAATTTAATAATTTTACACTATTTTTTAACTTCTTGAACATTGGGAAATAAGACGGTTTTCGCATGCCAACGTCTTTACTTACCTTAACTTTAATGGCGGGAAGGCAGGAGCAACGCATTGAACTACCCAATGAACAAGTTAGTTTTCAACTAGTAAGAATTCAGTTAGTTCCCTTCCCGTCATTATAGTTAAGGTAAGTATAAAGACGTTGGCATGCTCAAACTGTCTATTGGCGAATGTACTCAACGAACTGTGTGGCTATGTTTCTAGGTTGACGGCTTCTATTAAATTTACCTATTAATGCCTTTAATTAAATTAATTAGGTTATAACTGAAATGAGGTATTTTTTTGTGTGGAAAAGTGGGATTAATGCTAGGATGTACACGAATGCGGAAGCGGTTTTCTGTTAGCTTTTGGTGATTGTAACACCTGCATGTAGCTAATGGCATCTTTTCATGTTTCTTCTGTCGTTGGGCAATCCCAATTTGTCATCTTTCTTTTCCATTTTTTTTATTATTCTGAGAAATGTTGTTGATAAAAAATTAGCTCCATTTCTTTACAGTAGCTTATCTTCGTGCATTAAAGCAAGAGTGATTCTAAGACGAATGACATTTATTTAAATAAATGAGCAAAGAGCATGTTCATGCGTTGCAGTCCTTCAGTTTTTTTTATTCTGTTTTTGTTTTTTACTTTTTTGTTGATTGACCTTTTTTTTTTCTGGTAGGCCAGCATAGAATTATTTTTTTTTGATTTATGTTGTTGCCTAAATTAACCTCATTAATTTGCGATTGTGGCTATTTTTGGTGTTTTGCCATGAACACTCGGTGTTGTTGACAAGCTGGTATCTTTGTCTTGCATTTATAATTAATATATTGAGATGTAGATTTGTTTTATTTAGGATTTCACCTCATTAATTAAGGAAAGCGAGCAAACTTTTAATGCATTTTTTGGGCTCACGATTTTTTTTTTATCCATTGTGACCATGTATAGAATAGTACATCAGTCTTCTAGTGATTTAATTCTTATAATAACTAGGCTAAGACATATTATTATATATTCAAACTATAAATATATTGTCAAATTAAATAACAAAACACTATTTAATCCTATATATAAGCGATTCATAAAATTAATAAGTAAATATTTTAGATTGATTATGCATTTTATAATAGTCTAGATAACGGGCCAAAGACTGGGCGTTTTTTAGTTTTCACCAGGGCGTTAGCATCTCTATTATGTGAGATTTGGTATTTCATTAGGCCATCATATTGGGGATGTATTTATTTTTATTATATTTGGATGCCAAGTCTGGATAAGCTAAGCCACACGTTTTGTGTATTTGGGTTAGACAGTGGCCTGCTATTTCTTGAAATTACGAATAGTTAATTTAAAACAAACATAGGGACACTATGGGATTACATAGGGATTACTAAAGATAGTAATCATGCATGGTTTTAACGAGACAATTAATGTGATGTACTGAGATACATTTAACATCTTTAAATTATCAAAGGTTCGATATTTTTCTAGTTTTAATGATGGAATTCTAATTTTTAAATTAATATACTCATTGTAAAATCACTCCTTATAAGTTGTTGTTTTCTTCTTAAATTGGAAGCTATCAATTGGGTTTACTTACATTTTGATAAGTTGAAATTAAAAATTGGCCTACTTGTCAATCGATAGTATTATCCGATTGATTTCAGAATATTTTCTCATTGCAATTTAAGTGCTGCAAACCTAATGCTTTGGTCTATGACGTTCATATAATTAATTCCAAATATAGGCACATCGAAAAAATAATTAAGCCGATTAAAATAGTTGTATTATTTTTCTTAAAGAATTGGGTTGTAGGTATTTAATATGTATCGAGTCCTTGATTGAGCTTTTTTTAAACTTTTATTAGTGGACCAGTTTTTAACTCTTCCTTTTTTATACATAGAATTCAGGTAGTTTTTTGGTGTGTCGACACATCAATGAGATACTTTTATCGGCATTCTTCAGCTACAAATAATCTATTAAACAACCCGATGAAGGCCGTGAATCACAATGAAATCAAATGAAAATTGACAAGGATTTAAAATAAAAACATTGATTAAAGGAAAGAAGTTATCCTTTATACAAATGAAAATAAGAAAATCAACAGTTGATGAATTATATACACCTGGTTCAAAACATTGTCTTCTTATTGTTTTCTGATATTACATGTAACTTCATAATTACATTTACTTAAAAATAGGAATGGTTCTTTGGACATGACTTAGTACGAATATAAGTAAAAAACATGTATCAATTTTTCTCTTAAGCATGTAACCTAAATAGCGCTGAAATCAATCCAAGTCACATAGTACTTGAAGTTATTGATTAATTAAACTGGCCGGGTAATTTCGAACGAATACATTCACTATTTGTTCATTTTGAAGAAATGCCAAAATACTGAAATATTTCTAAAGTGCAGAGGAAAGATTCAGACATTTTTGCTCGTTAAATCTGATTTTGTCTTGATTATCATAACTTAAATGAAATCTTTAATTATAACAATTGGCATTGAATTACAGAGAACACTTTGAACATAGCTTCTCCCAATTATGAGAAATTGAATCGGTATTTCAATTCAACTCAGTGCCTTACAAGTTGTCAATGCTTACAAATGTCATATGGTAGTGGGATGTGTCGCACCCATTTTTAGGAGAAATACACGCGATAATAATAATATATTGCCTTTTTAGGTAAATATACAGAAACTATATAAAAAGACAAACTATCATTTCAGTGCATAAAAAATCGATTATTCACATGCGTTCAATTTTATCATTCTGCCTAGTCACTCAAGTTCAGATGAGTCACTTTTGGAATTTCCTCGATTTCATCCTCAAAATCTTCATTTTCATTGTAACTTTCAACATTACAACATTACTTCTAACTTCCAAACTTCACAACTGTTTGGGCTCCAAGAACTGTCCCAAACAAACTGCAATTCCAATTATCAGGCGCCAAAAATCCACTAGCAATCCAGTGTAAAGAAAAAAATAAAGCCTGCAAATTTGGCTTCCAAATTAAAGTTTCTGTGCATAACTCTTCGCGTGTCCTGCAATGTTATACGTGTGCCCACGTACTCTGCGGTTGGTCTTTCCTAATTTTAAATTGGATATCTGATACATGTGCTTTACTTTCGAATATTAGTTTGTGTTTTTTTTTTTGTTCTAAGGCAAACCCAAATGAAATATGAAATATGAATCTCGTTTGGTATCGGTTTTCGTCCTCAAACTCGATCACGACAGCTTCAGTTATAAAAGGGTACAATGTTTATATAAAACACAAGTAAAATAGCATGCAACTCGTTTTATACGGATAAAGAGCCCGAAAATACAGCCTTGGGATGGTAATTGTGTTAAATACATGTAATCCAAACGTGCAAGTGGCGTGGCTTCTACTCTCTATTACTTTTTCCTATATGCTCTGAATATTTTCTAGATTGTTGTATTTATCTTGTAGTGCAGTACGTATACAAAAGGGGGAAAACGAAATGCTTAGACTTTGCATTTAATTGATGTCCTTTTGGAGGACGAACAAATTCACAATAATAAAACAAAACAAAAAAATTGGAAACTGAAACGTCCTTTAACTAATTTCCCATTTGCACAAAAAAGTTGACCGAAGAATTAAACTTGTGAGTTGGGGGCCATTGAAAAAAAATACGAGTCCATAAAATTATACAGTGAGGGTTATTAAATTCCTATAACTCGAGGAAATAAGCATGCAGAAATAATATATTTAAATATAGATAGAATGGGAACGATATTTCGAAATGAAAATAAAAAATACAATTTATATAGGTATTCACTAAATCAAATTACAATAATTTTGGTAATAAAATATGCCTACTTTTGTTGGTACCCCATGTTATTAGAGTTGATTTATCCATATTATTAAAGTGTGTTCACTGCAGCTTCTGGAGCAAAAGGGTACTGTAATATTGGATTTACAACGCTAAAGCCATATTGGCAAATTGATGATCATGTTAAGGCCAATTGGAAAAATTGTATAAGTTTGAACAGGATTTGCTTCTGGGTTCTACGCCACTGACAGATATGTTTCCTTAAAGAATCTAATACCACTAAAGTACTTCAAACATTTGGGAAGATAGAATCCCACCGATACACAATAGGCACTCTTACACAATTTTAATGATCTAACCATGCTTGAAGAGGGTTTACAGACTGGGGCCACATGTTATTTATTGGCGAAATAGTTGGGCTTGTATTTGCGAAACCGGACCGCAATGGGCATTGTCTGCCTGATTTCCCATTTTCTTCTTTCTTTGGACTCTTGGATGTCGCCATGGACCGAGATCCACATCTGGTCAACGGCAAAAAGTTCGTGCACGACAAACAGTTTCATATCTGCAGAAACCAAAGTGGAAACACTTGATTCGGTTGACAGGCTCAGGTGTGTCAGACGAGAGTTGAAAACTGAATATTTTTGAAATTTCTAAAAATTCTGAAATTTCTGCTTGATTCTGATGGAATCGTCAGCTAAATCTCATTGCCTCATAACATTTGAAAAACTAATTCCTACCCGAATATTTGGGTAAAATTCTTCTAGAACAGTTTCGGATTTACAGATTCTTTAAAATATCACCAATCGTAATTGAGAAGCTAAACGAAATTTCCACATTATTCCGCTTTAAAGAACCCAGAACCTGGACCCAATATAAGGATGGTCTTACTAGTGATGCGATGGACAGCCCCATAAGGATGTACCTGCAAATGTGGGGTCAATCCGAACGTCGCCCTTAAACAGCAGGGGCATACAGGTGTAAAACTTTCGCAGTCCACTGAACTGCACCACGATTTCCTTGCGGACTTGTGTTCCAACTTTGTTTTTCCGAACGCCTTTAAGATGATAGTGGCAGCGTCTAACAACCTGAAGAATATGCAAGACATGAGTTTATAAGACCAAAACTTTTGTTAAGAAAACATTTTTATCTACATATGTACGAAATGTAAACATTATTGAAATGCCAACAAACCTACCGGAAACCGATGATCTTCCTGGACTGTAAGGGCCTGATGGGCAAGCTCATACTTCACCGGTTCCACCTGGATCATCTCCTTGAAATTACCTAGGTATCGTTTGTTTGACTTGCCAACCTAAGAAAAGATAAATGTGGAAATTGAGGACAATCATTTTGAACTAATCCGTAAAACCATCCAAACCAAACTTATGGAAACCTATTTTAGGAGATACTGGGGAGCATTGAGACATTGGGGAGACATTTAAACATACTTCTATTGTGAATATTGGCTTTATATATTTAATCTAAAATTCCTTTACTTACTACTATATAACAACCTATGTATGTGGAAAACAGCTAGTGCGTGGAATTTTAAAGAGATGGTTTTTGGTCATATAATGAATTTTTTCTTGGAAAAATCATTGTTAATTCTACCTGAATATTTTCTTGGAAAAATCATTGTTAATTCTACCTGAATATTTTCTTGAATATTCTATCTATTGCCAATTAAATAAATGCAAACATATCGTTTTAAATGAACATGTGGGGTAAACTAAGACAACTGATTTGGGACAAGATGAGACACATTCACTTAACAAGCTTTTTTGTGCTTGTTGTCAATTTTGATAATTACACCGGATGTTAATACCGAAGAGACTTACCGATTTATCTTCTGTGTATGTACTAAAGGGCCGGTAGAAGTTAGCGTCTGCCGTTGATTTGATGATGTCGTATTTCTTACCAAACAATTTTGGAAAGAGTTCCACACGTAGGCCACGCCATACGTTGTCAAAGGACAAGGAATCATTCAGGGTTTTGTGAAGATTGGAACTCATTTCATAGAAAAGTTCCGCATCTTCGAAAGGCGGAACTAATGTAGCCATATCAAAACAATTTTGACCGAAACTCACTTGTTCTTACTACAGATTTGAAAATTACTGTTAAACAATGGAACATCTGACTTTTGAACTTTGGCACGTGACCCAGAGAACGTGTTTAGGCTAGCACGAAATCTCAGAACACGAAATGATATTAGGTGGATGAAAATGTGGATATTTGACCAGGTTGAATTTATGTAGTTATTTACCAATTTATGTAATTCTCTAATTAGCTTAAATTAAATCAGCTCATTTAACGGATCATAAAAATGATATAAAATGCACCAGTTTTGGTCATCCTGCTGACATTGTTTCGTAAGTTGGCCATTCAATTTTTTTATTTCAAAATTTTACATCTCATCTAATGAACCTAAAATTGCCACCATAAAATTCACTAATCAATAAATTCGGAATTAGGGTTATTGTAATGCCTGTAAAATTCGTAAAATCATTATACCGAATTGAAAAGCTCTATTTGCATGCTAAATAGGTCTGAATGACATTGATAAGAATATATTACCCATTTGAAAAGATGTGTAAAACTGCTAAGCGCTCCTAATTTTTCCATTAGCAAATGGTAATTAAATATCTGAAAGTTTTTTCAAATTAGGTTATCCTTTTTGAAGAATTTGCGAACGTGTTTTTTCAGTTTTGTCAACCGTTGTTATTGATTGTCATTAACGGGATGACAGACGATTAACGTGTGAATAAAATGCCTGCGACATACATTACAGCTATCAATGAAATACTAAGATAATGAGTAACATCTTCGAAATAAGAACATTAAGAAAAATCGTGAGCTTCTAATCTAGGGTGACTTTTTGAGCTATTATTATTCGTGTAAAATGGCGACTTTTTCTTAGCCTAGTTCATTTTCGTTTAAAACGTCGTGACTGAATAACTTGTTTTTCACACAAATCATTTTTGTTATAAGAAATTGTTGATGACCATACATGCAGAAAGTCACACAAGGATGTTTTGACTCTACGACACCTGCTATTTTTACTTTCTATTTTTCATTGAAAAGTCGTGAAAGAAATTGGGGGATTTCTTCAAAAAGTGAAAGTGAAAAATAATGATCATTCTGTGCATGAATCCTGTCCTACTTTCGTTTTTGCTAGTTTTACAAATGATCATGTGTACAAGAGAAGAAAGAAAAAAAACCTATTTCCCGTTATTTTCAGATTAATTAATGGCTAGTATTTTCGTTCAATCTGTTTTGAAACTTAGGACTTACAAAAACATTCTTTGAAAGATGTTTAGTTTTTTATCTTCAATTTTATCCAAGCGTGCTATAATTGCCACAGGCAATCATTTGCTAGGTCAGGTGTTTATAAAAAGACAAAATAAAAAATGAAATCCTTTAATTGAGAAAAAAGGAAAATTCACCTGTCTCCAATAAAACGAACAAGACTTTGGTTTGAAGCAGGTGCATCAAGTATTCAAATAGAGCAGGTGTCATCCTTCGATATTAAAATCTAGATTGTAACATCATATATTTAGGTATACTCATGAAAACATCGTTATTAGATACTTTTTTTGATGCGATTTTTGAAATACGTATCTTTTCCAAATTAAAAGGATATTTATAATACTTAATTATGAAAAAGATGTCCCAACTGTGTCAACTCTATAGGTATTACCACAATTGTATTTACTGTACATGCACTGTATACCGCTTTTGATAACAGTAACATACACGGATTACTGTTTTTAGAAGCAAACATAAGGGGCCATTCAAGAAGGATGTCCTCAAGAGGAAGTAAGGGGGTTCCGCTGGTATGTGAACGCCATGTGGACACCATGTGGACAGGGGGAGGGTGGAGAAAAGTCATTTTGGACGTCCACTAATGATGTGATTTCAGATTTTGATTCTCATGTTTAATTAAGTTTTAAAGATCAGTGAATGGGGAAAGGGACCCGTTTAATTTTTGAAACCTCGAGAAAGTTGGGTATTATGTCTAAATTTGTGTTAAATACCAATTTTATGCTGGAATTTCCCTTCGAGGTCAAGAAATTTCCGTTTATCAGAAAAATCTGGAAAAATGTCATGAAATTGACAGCGATGCAGGTGTTTGAAAATTTATAGGATGGGTTTTTGTATGTTCCAACAAATTTTCTTGACACCCTACTTTCCAAAAAAAATAAATTACATAAGGACGTCTATGAGGGGGTAGTAGGGGAGGTCTGAGTTAAAATGGACACCATGTGGACAGGGGGAAGGGGTGTGAATCAATTTTTGAAGGAATTACTGGGACGTCCTTTTTGAATGGTCCCTAAGTAAGTGCAATGGTAATGTGATGTGTCATAGTATCACAGCTTAGTCAGTGCTGTCTATCGAAGATAATGCATTCTAATAAATAAACTTCAATAGCAAGGTGTATGAGAAGTACATTTTTCGTATATTGCAGTTGAAGATCGGGTACAAGTTTTGTAAGGCCATTGTAAAGAGTTTGGTCAATTGAATTATCTGGGTCTTTGCCAAGCCAGTTTATAGATACATAAAGTATATTTACAATTATGAGCGATATTTATTTTTGATCTCATTTTCCAACCCTTCTCTGTACATTGTTGCACTATTTGGCACGAGATGACCCGTGGATGTGTACCTGTGGTGGCACGTGCTAAAATAAAAGGTTAACCCGACCTTTGATCCCCCCACCCCCATTTCAAGTTTCCAGTTTGCTCCCTAGTCATGCCTACGTGCTGCAATGGCATTGTCGGCAGTGATAATTAAATCTCCTTTGTATACCCGTGCCAATCACTGCAACATTTTCAAAGCAAAATGGAGCACCTTAACGTGATTCAGGGTGTTTCAAGCCACTCTTTAACCCCTTTTCGTTGGCGAAAATTTCGCAAAGTATGTACATACCGGCGACTGTACCAAACAGGTGGAGCCATGATTAGAAAATGGTATTAAATGATAATAATAAATAAAATATTATCAATGGAATGGACATACTGATTTTTCGTTATTATTATTATTTTTATTATTATATTTTGGTCTTTTTTTGTTAATGGCCATCGTTAACATGTTAAGGCTGGATGTTTTTGATCTACATTTCTTTCTATTATGGATGATCCTCTCACCTGGTTTGCCTTTTTTAGTTTTCAAGCTTTTTAAATCAAACTTCACAAAGGAATCATGATCTACACTGTGATGATGTGGCTGTTTTTATTGTGTATTTTCTTATATAAAAACAACATTGTGTAATGAAAAGGATGAGTTGATTGATGTTTTGGTTCGTCTTTTAAGGCTTTGGTTCTTATATCTAAAAACAAACTCTATTCAAGTATTTGGGGGTTTCACGAATTTGAAATTTAGCTGCCAAAAGAACCAAATGAAAATTATTTATTGTAAAAATTGTGTAAAAAATGCTAACTATTTTCAAACATTGCTATTACGCTTTTACATGTATACAGTATGTAATATCCTTTGTGTGCTATTTCGTGGTAAATAGGACAATTTAGAATAATATAAAGTGAATCTTTACGCTTATTTTCTCGCCATATATAGGTCACACCAGTTTCATTTTTAACATTCATGAATTGATTCACTTAATACAGGTATTTTATGTCATCATAGATTTATGAAAACGTGTTTAAATGATAATTACATGATTTGCATCATTTAAATTATAATAAATTGCTTGGAATAAGCTTAATAGTCTTTACTCCTTGATTTGTTTATATCAAAACTAAATTCTAAATAATTTCAATTGTAATTTTATATAAAAATAATTAAAATACTGCCAATTGTATTTACACCTTAACATTTTTCAAAATATTTTCGCACGGTTTTCCTAAATAAATTATTATTTTCATTGTCTTAAATGAAAAAATTTCATTTTATTTCGGCTATAACAAACCACATTAAAATTTCTAAAAAAATGCCTTCAAATGTGCAAATGGGGAGAAAATCTATTATTTGTATTGAAGGGTTTTTATACAGACTTAACTAGTGTTGCCTGTTTTTTATTGGAAAAACAAAAATCGCATGTTCAAATGCTCATGTATCTCTGAATTATTCTTTATTAAGATAACTTGGGAAAGGCCAGAGTTTTGATAAGATTAAGTTTTCCTTCGATTTGCACTAAAATGTATCTTAATGCAAAATACTTTTAATCTTTAAACATACACTGTACATGTATATACAGTATTATTGCATGGAGAAGTTTTATTTACAACTAGTTTTCATCTATGTATAAGTTTTGTTCCCAAGTTTTATTGCTAAATTTATCCAAGGTTTAATATCCAATTTGGTATCCAGAGTTTAATTCAACCTTCAGGTTTAGTCATATTCAGATATAAAACTAATAATTTAAATAAATTGAGGTTATAAATGTCGTTTGGGACGACGCGTCGACCGTCGCAAATCATGCACTTGGCTATTTGCACTGAGATTTTATGGTTGTTGTCGCTCTAATTTCAGTGTTCACTACGATAATCCCTGCCAAAATGACTTTAAAATGTTGTTTTCCATTTTTATTATTAAACTAGTCCAATTAGATTATTATCAGGATAGTGATTTAAATGCATTTATAATGGAAACAATTTTAAATCCTGTATCTAAATATGCAAATATGCCATTAAACATTACGAGTATTTTTAATTTAGTAATTACTAAATTAAAAATATTGTCGAATTGAGCTAGTTTTAAGAATATTTAAATATTCTTAAAACTAGCTCAACAACCTTTTAGTTGTTTACTATTTTAATGGCCCTTGATTGAATATATTAATTCAGTTTGGGGTTTTCCCTTTGGTCGTTGGCTTGATGAAGGATTATAGTATAGAGAACGTCATCTCTACATCACTTTTTGGAATATTAACAAAACAGTTGAGTAAATGATAACATTTTATATTTGTATTGGTATTTGTATTGGTATTTGTATTGTTTTTTATAATTATATGAAAACAGGAAATAAAAAATTCATTATTATTTATGATAAATTTTGGCACATACATTTAATTACAAAAAGTGATATAGAGATGACTTTCTCTATACTACTGACTATAAGTAAAAATATTGTGTGCATCTGAATTAAAATATACGGCACTATTGAGTCGATTCGGATAATTTATTAGTACCAATCGCTGACAAAAATTAAAATTTCTGAAATGTCCTGTGTACTAGATTGTTAAATATCATTTGATAAAAGACAAGAAAGCGCGTTTGTTATGTTTCTTGGGTTGACTATGTTCAAGTTTTTTCGTGTTTAAACGTTTCAGCGTGCACTCAATTTGGGCTATAAAAGATTATGTATTAATTTGATACGGACATTTTTACGATCATTAATTGTACTAAATTATAACGCGATATATATGTAATTTTTTTTTTCGTTTTTGATGAATTGCATCCTATAGAAGTTTTATTACATGTTGTTCCCTTTTCCATCTTATTTGAACAACATTATGTGGCCATCGATATTTTTTTCAATTTTTTTTTTCAATTGACAATGTTAGGCCAACGCTATGAATTAATATCTTAATATTTAGGCTACTGGCTAATAGGTAGATATATGATTCAATTTTTCATTTCAACCCAGCTGAATTCTTCCAGCGTTTTGTATATTTGTCCTAGTTTAATTTACTGATCAGATCTGTACCCACACACATACTCTCCAGGTGACAGAGCAAACTTTAGGCAGTACATGTTTCAAAATTTTTATCCTACAGCGAAATCATGAAACCCCCTTTTTTTGCTGTCAAATGTGGTGATAAAAATCTGTAAATCAGCATTATACTATATTTTTTTTCGAAATGTTGGTATATACTTTGAAATATCTGCTCAACTTTGTTCATCGGCAAGGAATCGGGCATGGGGAAGAGATAAAGGCGCTCTCTATCCAAAAACCATGCACTTACACAATGTGTTGGCAATTAATCTCGCCGTAGGGGGGCGTGCAGGTAGTTTGCACTATGGATAAACTGGTTTTTCCGGGTGTGATTTCTTCACTTTCCTAATTGCTTGAAAAAAAGTATGTATGCACAATTTCACACTTTCCTCGCTACTTTTCCTCCCACCTCGTCAATGCATTTTTTTTTTTTTTTTTTTTTTTTTGCATTCGTATGTCCAAATTTTCGTAAGGGAACTTGCATGGCCACCATGAGCAATATAGAAAAAACAAAACCGAGGGACTGCTTAACTACCTTGGCTCCCCAGGAACATGACCCCCCTCAAAAACAAGCACTGCCACGAGATAGGACACCAGGAACAGTCGTCCTTGGAAGTCGGTGCTCATTAGATGCAAGTAATTATACACCAACTCTAAAGAATGTCTTTTTAACCTCAGGTGGGGAAATACTCTCTTAAATGATAAATGACTGAAATGCATGCGTGCACTTTGACCTCCAAGTATTTCTTATTCGAAAATACGTAGTGGGGAAGTACATGATAGTGTGTTCCTGTTGCACGAATCTTCTGTTATGTTGGCTTTTTTTTGTAAAGGCCACGAGTAAGCGAGGTAGCCATGGAGTGACAAACATGGCGATCAATTATAACTCACTACGATTACAAAGTTTCTCTTTTTGCCAAAACTCGCCACCTTATTTTGTTGCTCCAATGATTTAATATGTAATTATAAAATACTGCAAAATACCATTTACTGCTTTTCCTAAGCTTAATCTAGTCCAACAAACTAGAACAAACCACCGCTTGGTGTCTCTGTTCAAAAACGTCTTGGTTCCTGCATTGGTACATGCACCCACAATGCAATGCATGTAATCTTCGCAGTATTGATGAACAAGTTTAGTAAATTTGAATCAATAAGAAATTCCTCGAACGAGAATCACCAAGCTTAAACTAAGGTGCATTTGTTAAACTTGGGTTTCCACTGAAGGCAACACGCAGCATGCAACAACCAAACCTGAAGCAATGAATCTGGCAACATGTTGATGAATGCAGAGGTGTATCCACCATAAGTTGACAGAAAAAATAAACAAATGGGTCCAGTTTATGACGCTTTTATCAAGGCATGTACACTGTCATGTCAAGGCGTCATTCTTGCCGCATTTGAACCGACGGCTGAGCATGCGCAGTAAAGTGGCAAATTTTTTCCCCTTTGATCAGGGTCGCCTCCCGAGCGATCTTCGAAATGTTGCCAAAACCATGATTGTGGCAACAAAAAAACGTCATAAGTTTGCTCAAACATCACGGTAGGCAAGTATTTATTCGACATTTGTTTCAGCAAACCTTGTTGCCTCATGGTGCCTTTGGTGGAGACCGGGCTTTAATGTGGAGTCTTTGAGTTGATAATCAGGAATGCAAGAAGACACTTTTTTGTTCGTGTTTTGGTTGCAATGTTTTGGGTGTAAATAAACGCTCGTTTTCTATAATTCTCTGAGGCTATAAACCAATAATGAGATGTTAATAATGTGCTGAAGCAGCCATTTTAATTTATGGGACGTCATCTGACATAGATCTAAGATATACTCTGGAAATGGAACCAATTTATTCTACCACATTTTCCTTGCGAAAATATGATCTGCATCACATGTTTGAAAATATATAAATCTGATTAGCATTACGTCTTTGAAGGCAAGTTGTCCATATCCAGAAATAAAGCTGGTATTAATTTGCCATGATGATGAAAGTTTAAAAACGTTGGCTTAGCAAAATGTTTGCATATACAAGGTTGATGCATATAAATAGGTGTTTCATGGACAGCTGAACAAGCAATGTCCAATGTAGATTGTCGTTATTATTCACATTTAACTTAATCTAGACTCAGGATAAAAAATAAAAAAACACGTTAAGTAGTTGTTGTTAAGTAAGTTAATGCACGCGTTTGGCTTTTTTATAAGATTTGTTCCATTATATTAGATTGTTCGTTTATATTTGCGCTATTGCTTTGAATATCAGAACCAGGAATTTTACAGACACTTGTCGCCATCTTGGATGGCATTTGCCCTCATTGAAGTTAAGCGCATCTTGTGCTACTAAATGAATGGAGGACAATTCTTGCATATAAACTAATCTTTTGGCATTCTAATCGGTTTTAAAATTTGAATTGACGATAATCTAACTATAAGTAGGGGTTAGGAATGAGATTTAGGAGGGCGATTTCATCAGAATCGTGCTTGTAACATCAAGTTTTTGAAATTTAAAGTGGTCACTAAGCAAGCTTTCAATTTCGCTATCAATGGAAGGCAAATATTAGCAATGTCATAATTTTCAGAAAGTTAGATGGGAAATTAAGCTTTAACAAGATTTGATAACATTTTAAGAAAGGTTATACTAAATAGTGTTTTTCAAATTAATTTTTTCTGTATTTATGGTATTTTCAACTTTGATCAAATGTTTAAATTATATCAATGTATTTGTTATTCAGTTTCATGAAACTCAAACACTTGCATGATTGTGATGTTGCAAAAGCAAACTCTTGACATTAGGGTCTACAGATGCATAGTCAGGGGCATTTGAATTGAGGCATTTGAATGAGGCGGAGTCTGTAGCCTCTTTTTTGTAGGAGAAAATATTGCATTTCTTTCAAAGGGTTAAGGTAAATTTTACAGAATTCGATTCGTGTTGAATGTTATGTAGGTCAAATTCATCTCGATGCCATAAATAGACCCATGGGCAATAATTAAAACAGCCCACGTGTGCTAGCTTAATTTCTCATCCAACTCGATGAAAAAAAGTTAACTTGCTCTGGTTTATTGATAAAAACGTTGGGTTTTTTTCATGGCCATATTTCTTAGGTTATGTACGACATCTTAGAAGCGTTTTTCTTATTATAGTTTTTTGCTGCTAATCATTATTTTATTGTAATTATTTATTACCATATTTATTAAACTATTCATTATTCATTCATAACTACGTTTAATAATTTTGCGAACAAGTCTTCCTGTTTTAACTTTCATTAAATGTATTAAAAATATGCGATAAATTATATTCTATCAGGTGGGAATGATGAGTGATGGGATGCAAATTGCATAAATTAATAAGCCTTAGGAATATAATTATACACGAGAAATTTTGTAGTTGATATGTAAGAGATTGGAAATTTATTCAAATTTTGAATCTTAATTTCTTTTACCTTGCTTAGTAGAAGATTAAACAATTGCTGGTGTGAATACCATTGCCAATCATTATACAACTTATTAGTAGAGAACTTTCTCAGGTGCTAATTAAACAATTTACCGTTCCATTAAAAAATATGTTTAATATTTTATAAGAGATTCCAATGAGATCGTCATGTTTTAACTGCTTAAATATAAATAACAATTTCGAGGTAAATAACATTGAACAAAAAGTTTCATATGGGCATTAATTTCACAAACTTGTAAAATTTAAGATAATATATTTTATCGAATTATAATGAACCAATACTTGTGTTATATCTTGAAGGTGAACACTGCCATTGTTGAACAGGTTACACGCTGTCTTGAACACACACAAAAATGTACTCGCTGCTTATTAATGCTGATGTCATGGTAGAATGCTGTTACACAAGTTAAATTGAAATTAACATTGTCCGTTGAGTTAAGCATATTATTAAGGTCAGAAATTTGCAGTGGACCTACAATAACATTTTAAGGTTAGGGGACAGAAACATGTTCCCGCAGAGAATTTCACAGTAATGCAGTTATGAAAGTGTGCTCACAATTTCATGCTAACATGACCGAAATTAACGTCCATGATTATAAAATTGAAGCACACTTCTCGCGCAATAATCTCTTTTTACACAAATTACAAAACATCTATTGAAATTATCTCCCATTTACCCTCTGAGTATGCTCATTATGCTTGAACCACATATGTAGCTTTTCTGGCACTCAGTGCTGCAACTTAAGTAGAGATGTTCATGTTTTCTAGAGTAAAGCTGGGTGACAAGTTGTTTGCACTTCAGGTGTACTTACCAGAATTAACAAGCTCGTACTTTTAAGAGTGCTTTACGAGTTTTTCCTTTCAAATTCCCATTTCCTTAAGATTCATTGCCCACACTAGTATTTTGGAGAGCACTTAGTTCTTCACAGTGAAATTACCGTCATGGCATTTTGATAAAGCTGTTTATCCGATGCAAAGAAAAGCTGGTTTTTAGAAAATCTCAAATGTTCATTACGCAGAATCAGTTAATTTGCTTGCGCTAAGTTAGTCATAGTAATTTGGAAAGTTCCGATATGCTATATTTCATCCTAACGTGTACTGTCGTTGAAATCTTAAGGCAAAATAGTGCAAGGACCTGTTTGTACATAATAGATTTACTATAAAATTTGAATAGCATTTTTATTAGATATCAAAGCTACTGAACATTAAGGTGTCTTAAACATTTTCATAACACCTAATATCGAATTTGCGTTCTAAACTTATCATTTCCTTAATTTTAATGTACACATAGGTTTCCTTTATTTGTAGAAAAAATAGTACAATTGTGAGTATTGGTGTCTTGTCAATGCATGTAGTGGTTAACCAGATACTGTCTCTAAAAGTTAATAGCATCATTGTTGATGTTTTTTAATACGCCTGTACACTCAATTACATTTCGTCCACATTCCTACAGTTTATTTATTACTATGGATTCGTGGTTTGTAGGTAATTTCCAACTTATGGATGAAAAGCATTTTCTTGTTTATTTTTTTCCAAGGGGGAATATGTTGCTAATGTGAACATAGACATGGCTAGGCGACATAGTGGAGTAATTCAAAATTTGGATGCAAAATGTGTCCCATTTCCGTGTATGCACGTATTTGCACTAGTGGCTGAATATCGGGTCCATCAGCAAGAAACCTTGGGACGTAGCCGAAACATGTTACAGATAAAAGCACAATTTCTCACACCCTTCCTCTTAATGTGAATTACCTTAAGTCCATCCACCCAAAGGTGCTCGACATTAATACTCTTCCCACCCACATATTTCAATCTCGTCGACCCAGGCCGTTATAGATTGTGCATTGCAAAATGGACGATACGCCCTATAACCATAAACTGCTTCTGCACTCTTTTTTCGCATTTTTTTATCCGATAATTAACAAGCATGTCTGAAAGTAAGGCGGTTCCGGCTGTGAACTTTGTAACCTCAAATCTTTGTTGTCTAGTACTTGTATTAGAAATTAACTGTAACAATTCCACCAACGCAAAAATCTTACTCAATCAAAGACCTATATCTTCGTTTTATTTTGTTTTTTTATATTTGAAGTCGACGAAATGGCTGCAGGTAGTCTTGAAAGCATATTTGGATCACTGAGATTTAGCAAAAAATAATGATTAAGGATGGACGCCATGAATTTCATGTTTATACATGTTGTGGGGGTGGTGTTGGTATTGCCAAACATTTTTTGTACACTCCTTTCAACCTCTACGATTTCTTTATAAATGACACATTAAGCTAAAAATTTCATTGCTTTTAATTAACTTTAATTATTATTGCTTCACTCTAGGATTAAACCTTCAGTCTTTTCTAAATTAAACGCAACAGGGTGCATTTGATTACCAATATTTTAGAAATGGATTTATCGTTTTAAATACGGTTGTATCAATTCCAAAAGGATTTTTTTCTTTCTTATCAATTTCATTTATTGCCAAGAGTTGTTTTGTTAAAAGCTTGAGCAATTCTTCGAAACTCAACTTCTATCTGATCTATGCGCCACAAACTACAAATAAACTGGAATTATTTAGTTACCAATTCGAAGAAAAGTTTAAGAAATATATCGATCATTAATTCAAATTTTATCCTTATTTAAACTTAAGGTGTTTCTGGTTAATTATTACAATATGTATTCAATAAGTGGCATCAATAGCATTGAAATTGTAGATCAAATGACAACTTTTCTGATATTATATTGAATAATAAAGCACAACAATATACTTTTCAGAATTGTATTATTCATAGGATCATCTTGGAAACATTTAGATTTTGTCTGAGCAATTTGGCCTGCTCATTGGGTGCTTACGATTTGTAATTAAACTATTGCAAATGTTAACTTCTATAAAGTTTAAAATATTGTGTAATTAGTTTGTGAATAAATTTCGAATTTGTGAGTTTTTACATGTATATTGCCAGCCCTAAATGGACTTGAAAATCCATATGATATCATTTGTAAAATGGTAGAACAATAGAAAGCCTGAATTCGACATTTATTATATAGTATGCTATCTGTGTGGTAGGAATTCAGTAGTTGTTATTACAGAAAATTATCGTATTGTGCATACTTTAATATGAACATCAGCGCTGTGAAATATATGATCTTGTTTTCAATAGAGATAAGGTGAATTTAAATTGCAAATATCTATTAAAAATATTTGGTACAGCCTACATGCTGTTTTCATAGTTTGTGTCTTTAATAAACAGACACAAATGGAGTATCTAATTAACATAGTCTACACAAATGTAAAGGCTGGCGATATTAACTGGTCTAAGAGGTATCTTAATTGGAGACAAAAAATATCTGACATGAATATATGCTAATTACGATTGTACATTTATTGCAAGTTAGTTGCAATTGCGGTATGGGGTTTTCTGAGAAAATTTCATGTTAAAATATAATTTCCAATAACACTAGTGAATAACAACAGGTGATTTACATGCATAATTTCGTGAATGGGGACCACCTGCACATTTAAATAATTTTTTGATGTTGAATGCAATTTTTTTAGAATTGCAGAAGCTCTACCTGAAAAGCATATTTTCTCATAACCAGGCGTAATAGCTTCATATTTCAATTAAATTTTTTTGCTAATTGAACTCTTGATAAAGAAATGCATGTATATCGACTTGCACCAATTGAGCAAAACGAAATTTCTATATTTTATCAATACTTTAAATGGAAATAGACCGTCTAGATTACATCAAATGATCTCATTCACGAGTTTTATAGCAAGTAAACTAACTATACGGTTTTTAATTAATATTAATGGACGCGTTTTTTTTCCTTAAACAATGCTGGATTCTGTGCAGTTTTCCTCATAGCTATCTATACATGCAACAATTTAATATACAATTAAACGTTCTTTGATTATATCCACAAATAAATCAGAGACAATTATTTTTGAGAAATGTTAACTTTCATACAAGTCAACAAATAATGAGCAGAGTATAAAACATATCTTTAAAAAAATATTAAGATTGATGATACATTAGTAAACATGTGTAAAAGGAAAATTATAATAATTAAAATTGTATAGCAGCTGTAGTTCAGTGGCTGAAAAGAATGATATGCCAGAAATTGGCAGGTGGTAATCGAAATACAATATTACAATATTGCCATAATTTCAAAAAAAAAACTCATTAATTGTAACAGGCATAAAAATCCTCTAAATGAAACTTCAAAAAATAAACAAGCTCTTAATTACTATTGCAAATGGATAGTAGTGTTTGTTGATTTTTTAAAAAGAATATTAAGAACATATTCACAGTAAACGAATATTCTTTTGTTCAATGATGAAACTTTTATACTAAAGAAATACTTATATACTTATTAAAATAAAATGTAACATTTTCAAGATTTTATATAATTATTTATTTATTATTTATTAAACGAGCCTGGTATTTTCTAATTGATTTCAGTGTTTTTGGATTGCTTGAGAGATTGCTTTTTAAAATGAGAAACTGTAGCATTCCTTTATAACGAATTTCCCAAAGTTAGGTATTATAATTTATTTTAATTTATAGTGGGTAATTTACTATTTTTTATGTAATTCATGATCTTAGACACCTTAAACAGTTTTTTTGCTAAAGTTGATCCAGGTGGACAAGAGCAATTTACTTGTCTAGGAAGAAGAGAACATCTTCAGGGCAAGGAATGAAATTTTCTCAGAATATCCAAGGACAGTTGCACCACATTTTAGACTAGAGTGTGTACTAGAGCAGATGCATTTAACTCGCCTTTCTTAATTTGAAAGAGAGCCTATTCCCCACCTTTTCTCCCCAAAATGGTACTCATTTTTTTCTCCTTATTTTAAGGCAAAAAAACCTTGGAGTAAATAACAAAAAAAACTATGCCTACCAGGTAAATGTGTAACTATTTGGCACCTTGAAAAATGCCTCATCTATCCCAAAATAGATCCTCAAGGAATTTGATATAATCGGGCGTTATATTTTGAAATGTATTAAGATTTAATCCTATCTGATATAATGCATTGATTTCCTACGTTCTTGTTGGTTCTTATCATAAATCAACTTTGAATAACTATTCGAAATCAGTTTTGATATTTATCAGCCCACCTCTTAATATTTTAATGGGTGAATTTCAGATAACAGTAGCTAGTTTTTCAGTTTTCTGTAGACGCGCTATAAATTTAGAAAATTTTAATAACTTTATATACAATGGCTAGCTGACTCGTTAAAAAATAAGTAATTGATTATTTTTTTCTTTATTTCCGCTTAATAATAATTAATGAACACCGGTTTCCCCAAATTGAAATTTTGAAACGTGTAACGTGATCTATTGTTAAATTATAGGGTCCACGTTTTGATTTGACGCTTGATATCGAAAAAGACGGATTTATTAAATATGATGCTAGTTTCGTTTTCCGAAATGCATGCGTGAGATTTCCTAAGAAACCTTGCATGTTTAATAACGTATTTATTACAAAACCACAATATTCACTGTCGTAAATTAAATATAATTTATATTACATTTATGGTAATGAATCCGAATTATCGCAACAAATTCTACGAGCATAATTACTGGTTGCACCATATATTTTACGTTGCATTTAAAGACGAACAAAAGAGACTTTCTCGTGTGCAAAAACAAGTGAAAATAACTCAATAATCGGGCGTTTAAGTTAACGAATCATGGCGCAGTCTGACCTTATAGGGTTACAAAAAATCTCGACATGTCATCAATATAAATGATCCGATTTTAATGCAAATTTTATTTTTTTCATTATATTCGTGTCAGGAAGTAATTACCGAAATTGTTAATCAAAAAACCAGATTATACGAATCCGGTAAACCGTCCATAATTATCCATCATTAATCAATTATTACCCACATTTCGAGTTTATTAAATGCTAAAGAATATACCACGAAATCCCCCAAATCGACTTATTATAAGCTTGCTTAAAATACCCGGTTTATCAGAATTGAATTTGGTAGATTAAAATGAGCCTAAGTTTCATTGTGGAGCAGAATTGCAATAGAAAAAGTGATGCTTTAGTCATATCATCAAGGACGTCACACCCAAACACCTTTACCCTACTTAAATATGTATCTATCACGTTTGCGTTCAGGAGTTTCCTCCTCCATTTCGTAAAATTTCATCTTAGCGTATAAATTTGTTTGCATGACGATGGACTTTATAAATTCAGATCGTTATAGATTAAAAAAAACTAGCCTTATTATCGCCCCATTGTATTTTGTTTTTTCCCCTCAGATGACGCCACTGACATTTACTCTACTGGTATTTCCCAATTATACCCCTTTTAGGGATTTTCCTGACATTTATTTTAACCCAACCTCGTATAGGAGATGTCATTTTCAAGAGTAATTGTTCGGGTATCATTTGTTTGTCATTTTGGAAATAAATCTTTATTCAACACGTGATAATGACTTTAAATGCTATGTAATGCACCCGCAATTTGTTGCCCATTACTTTAATCCATTTATGAAGTATAGTTATCACGTCTGCCATGTAATTGTAGTCTGAAATTACAAGGTGCCAAAATATGAACATAGAGATAACTAAATTATTTATTCAACCTAAGCTTTGTAATTCCATTGGGAAAGAAACAGAAAAAAGTGGAAAGCTGGAATTGTTTTCAGATAATATTAGTCATAGATGCTTTACTTGGATTTTGACTTGATCTTCGTTCTATATCATTATCTGCAAATTTTAAGAAAATATAAAACTTTTCCTATTTATATTTCTATACACCAACAATTTAATTATGGTAGGCTAATTAAGGCAATTAAGGTAAGGTTCGTAATAATTCACCCTCCGCCTCATAGACATCCTTAATTTCTTTTGAAGTAGGGTGTCCAGAAAATTGGTTGGAGCATACAAAGGCCCTATAAATTTCCAAGCACCCATCTTGCTGCCAATTAATTCCACGACATTTTTACAGATTTTTCTGATTAACGGAAATTTCCTGATCTCGAAAGGAAATTCCAGCATAAAATTGGTGTTTAACACAAATTTAGGCATGACACACCCGACTTTCCCGAAGTTTTAAAAATTCAACTACATTTGAGACTGGGGACACATTTCTTCTGATGTCCCTCTCCCCTTTCACTGATCTTTAAAACTTAATTAAACTGAAAAACCAAAAGACTGAAAAGATGACGCCACATAAATACCATCATTAGTGGATGTCCATAATGGCTCCCCCTCCCTCCCCCTGTCCACATGGTGTCCAAATGCCAGCAGATCCCCTACCTCCCTCTTGAGGACGTCCTTTTTGAATGGCCCCCAACCTGTATTATACAAATTTCAAAGTTGTAACGACACAATTGCGTTATCTAATAGATGTTTGAACATATGGTGAACGTCACCCCATTGTTTGTAAATAATGTAAAGATGAGTAGCTTCATAGCCTATCATATTTACTCCAGATTAGCGTCACGTCACCGTCTTCAATTGTTTAACAATAAGGTGAAAGCTCATATACGTGAGATTATAACACAAATGTTTAGTGTCAATAAAATTACGATGAGTCAAGTCAATATTTAAGGTAAATCAAAGTTTTCTTTGTTTTCATTTTAACAGGGCTTAATATAAAATCATTCTAGGTCATTAATGCTATCTCATGTCAGATACTTAAATCTGGATATTTATACCTCTAAACCTAGAATTGAAGCATTATAGCGAGAGAAAAGCTTAAATGTGCTCAGCACGTTGAAGTAAAACTCGTTAGATGTATCACTTGAGCACTTGAGTGGAATAGATGTGCTAAAAATGCATTGAAGTGGAAGTGAATTTGCACCGTTGAAGCATGCAAACAGGTGGGAAAGTTATCAAATACGAGTAATCCTAAAAGTGGAGCTATTTATATATCTCATGCCACCGTTTCTAATTACATTTTCTATGTGAAAATTAATAGTTTGTAAGTTATGAAACTATAGCTTTTGCGTTTTCAAGTATGTAGTTTGGGTTAAATGTTTTCAATTGGCACTAAGGATCCTTGTGGTGAATAGGTGCGAAAAATGTGCAAAATTGTAAGTTTTATATTGTAGATACACGATTAATCGATGAAAGGAAAATGTGGGAGTAATTGCGATATCACGGTTATTACTTTGGGTCTGAAAAAAAAAAATCCAATTCAAATTTGAAAGAATGTTCCAAATAATCGATACGAACCGCTTATTTTTGGATAGAAACTTCCTGGATTTCTGCATTAGGGAGAGTTTAAAAAATATTAGTATGTATTGATGATGCCCACAAAAGTCAGCCAATAAACACTGTTTAATTGCAAGTAAAGCCGGGTTTCCACTAAAGGCAACATGCAACATGCAAACACTCAAACCCAAACCGGACACATACTGATAAATGCACAGGTGTATCCACCAAAAGTTGACAGAAAAAAATGAACAAGAGGGTTGCTTGATGTTCGTCTGCACACCATCTACCAATTTAAGGTTAGGCCCGCATTTCAGCCGACGGCTGAGCATGCGCAGTAAAATGGCAACATTTTTCCCTTTGATCCGGACCACCTCCCGAGTGATCGGCGAAATGTTGCCGAAAACATTGTTCTGGCAATAAAAAAAACGTCATAAGTTTGCTCAAACATCTCGGTAGGCAAACTTTTATTCTAGATTTGTTTCAGCAAATCTTATTGAAATTTCTTCTTAACGGTAAGAAGGAAAGTGTTTAAAAATGATGCAGGACAAATTACTGAACATTATTTAGGAATGTCCTTTATCAATTTCTTATCTCTTTTATATTTCTTCTGACTAATCTTTTTGTCTCACCCTGTTTTGATATGGGTGTGTTGGGGTACATTTCTAATGATTTTTGATTCACATCCTCCTTAACAGATTGCATTTCCCCAAAAGTGGGTCGCCGTTTCGTTTTCATAGCCAGTGATCTGATTTAAATCTGTCTTACCAATCAAAACTTAATGAAATACCAGAACCATCTGTCCGAGCGAAATTATCAGTTTAGAAGGCAACTTGTCCTAAAAACATTCTTGCCGCCAAAATTTGCATAACTCGTACCCACTTATCACTTTCGTACCGTTTTTAATCTCGTAGTCGTGCAAGTGTTTTTAATATTACGAGGACATTAAAGATGTTTTTCACACACATTAAACCAGCACGGTGTTTTAGCACTCAAAAAAGCCTTTTGCGGATGCTTGAGACTTGAGTGAAGAATGTGATCTGATTTCATGATTTCAAATATATCCTATAGTCGAAATACAAGATGGGAAAACTAACCCCATTGCGAAGTGACATCAATTTTTTTTTTTCATGTTAGAAACAACGACGAGATCCATCTTTGAAATAATTATAAGTGTTAATTGTTTTGACTTTTTTTAAAGACGGTTTGTCATTGAAAAAACTTGTAACTATATCACACTAATAATTCGTCCACTCGAGCCTTTAAGCTTCTCTACGTGACTAATGTTGTTTGAAAACATGTTCCAAAGTGTAACCCTGCTCCAGAAAAACTCAATAACGAAAACAAAAGTACTGTATATGTACACAATAAATGTCTAACTAAAAAAATCATAAAAATGGTTCAAAGGCAGCTACTTATAGTCACTTACTCCACTTGTACATATCTGTCTTGCTAGTTTCAGTGCCTGGGACGTGACGTTCACTTATGATATCTCCTTCCCCCCCATCGTTTTTTTGGCTAAGACAGAACATCTTTTTTAATTGCGAGAATTGTGGGGTTGTGATACCCCTCCAAGCGAAAACCTATATACTCTGACCATGTTTTTTCCCTTATTTTTTTGTTCAAATTATAGGCTGAAAATAAATGCCCGTGGTTTTAATGCGAGTAATATCGCCACGATGGCATCAGGACAAACAGGAAATTCAGGGCTGGAAATTACCCAAAATGCAGTACCTATAAATTTCAGTCATTTAGATCCGAATCTGGATTGCCTACGTCTTATAGCGCAATACCACAAATGGTGATGTGTTTGTACATGACATGAAATTGCATTTGGGATTTTAGGGAATTTATATGTCTGACACACATACATCCAGCGGTGCTATATTCAGAAAAATGTAAGCTTGTACATGGATATATTGAATATTTTAAAAACGTATTTTTCTACATAGCTTTCAAACTTGATGTTGGATGTAAACAAATGTTTTTGTGTTCAAATTGCAAAATTGGAATACATGTATGCTACAAATTTGAGTTGAACCAGCTTTTTAAAAGGCAGCTATATGTATTTCATATAATGCTGACCATATGTAGTTATTTTAAAAGTATAAGAAATCATTTGTAAAAACTTATAATAAAAGGCTGTACTAATTTTCTTTACTTGTAAGGGCATGTTTTGGATCATACATTCTTTTAAAGCTAGTATGTGAAAAATGACCATAAAAGTGCTCGCATTGAGTGGTATCAATATATTTTTGGCAAATCCCAAGGATGTCTTTGATTACTTCAATTTTTTTGCCTTTCATTCAATGATTTTGTTAAGACTAACCGTTCTCTACTATGTGGGGCATTTCCAGTTTGCCAAATTATTTTTTTTTTTCGAATTCATGTCCGACATTTTATTGCATGAATGTCACGCCAGGTGCTGCTGTGCAATTCACCCCATCAGCGACTATTAAAATTTCGATCTGTTTTCTATTTCTTTTGAAAAGAGAAATGGAAAATACTCTCATTACCATGACATACTTTAAAAATTACAAAGAAGTGCTCAGCACGAAGAAAAATAAACCAAAGTAGACACACACACACAAGTCGTTGTGCAACTAAATTACACAAAAAATCTCATTGGGTGAAAAAATGAAAATGTGCAATTGAAAATGTAACCGAGCGTTGTCAGAAACAGCTTAAGTCCAAGATCCCATCCTTAACAATTTACTACCTTGAGCCAATTTACACGCCGCAATTACTACCAATTCGAGCTTGTCGCTTTTTCTGTCCTTTTTCTGATAAAAAAACAACTTGCCAACATGGCATCATTTATGCCTAATGTCAATAAAATTATACGCCTTTCTTTTTAATATTTCTTCTAGGTGATAGAAAAAAAATGGGGTTTTGTGCTTCTAAATCAAGACTAAAGTATGTGTGCCATTGTTGGGATCGATGTGAATTAACGACAAAATTGACACAATAGGAGGCCATGGATGACGTCAACAGGTTAGTTCTCATTAAACCAACATCATTCTTATTCCTAAAAAAAAGGCTATTGTCACGCACGGATTGCCTTTTTTCAGGTATTTATAAAAAACGTGGCTGACTTGTACTCTTTGGCATTTACTAAAAAAAAAAGAGGCAAGTCGTGTTGGCTTATCGAAAATAATATTGTGAAAGTGTGAACTTAATATAAATAGATTCCAATCATTAGTCTAATGGAATGTAATTTGTGCATAAATTGGGACAGTGGACTCTTTGAACCAAAAATTGTGCTAAAGTTATGATAAGCAAAGAAAATGTATCTGCAAAAAAATAACTGAACTAATATTGACAAGTCACGAAAAAAAATGCATTCAATTTGCCAATGGCCTACTACCGAAAGGGGTTAACAGTGTGCGAATTGAGCCAATTCCTTTGGGCCAAACCAGGAGGGCTGCTACAAAATCGTGAAAAAAAAAGTCTAAAGGAAATAAATCTTGGCAATTAGGAGGGTTTTTGGAAAGCCTTCCAGAAAGCGTTGTTGTAACCCTTGAGAAAAACACCCTGATGATGTATTTTTATTGTAGCTAAGCACGGAATGACAATGGTTATTTTGTTATTTTTGGCCACCTGTTGAAACTAGGTTTTTGTGGTACCATTCATTGGAGTCCCATAGTTACTTCCTCTTTTGCAAGACTAATGAAGAGGCAAGCTTTGACACTCTCTTCTTCTCATTGCCATTGGGAATCGTTTTATTGTCTTTGTTGCATCCTATTGTAGAAATTCTTTTAGGATGATCCTGTTTTTCGGCATAAATGCCAACACTTTGATGTTTTTCTATTGGTACTCTCGTGTAATTATAAAGATCCTTGTATTACGGCACGTGCATTGTTGAATATATGCAACATGCAATTTTCGTTTCATATTTTGAGTTAGCTAACCACAAACCCATACATTATGATTATGATAGGCATTTGTTGAATAAATTTGAAATGTAAATACGGTATATGCCCTCATAGGTCTATGGTGATATTGTACTCATTCGAAGGACAATGGTCCTTGTATCTGACATCATTATTATGCACTCCAACCTTTATAAAGCTTGGTGCTTCGGTGTCATGAAGTTCAGACGATAATAACCTTACAGGACTCAGTCATAGCTAATTATGTACCTGTGTGGAGTAGATTTATCAGGTATAGTGTAGATGTTATTTAGTCAGGAGTATAGTGTATTGCCATGTGCGTTGTGTATTTCCACATGTTTTCTTTGATATTAGACAGTTTTCGCATGCCAATGTCTTTATACTTAACTTTAATGGCGGGAAAGGATGAACCACGCATGCGCGGCCATTACGTTCAGTTAGTTCATTGGATAGGTCAATGCGTGGCTCCTCCCTTCTTGCCATTAAAGTTAAAGTAAGTATAAAGACGTTGGCATGCGAAAACTGTCTATTGAGCTAGTTGCTAATTTTGCTAAAGTATATTGATGACGTCACTCCAAATAGTGAATCAACAATAACACCCACGTGCTAAGTAACTCTTATCTGTATTCCGGTGACACTTTTTGACCAATGCCCAAATGATACATTTATTATTTTACATGCATTTAAGCGATATTTATCTCGTTTGACTTTATTGAAATGAATATATGAAGCTACGCCAAACTATCGCTTCGCGGTTTTTCCCTTTTGAAATGGCAACATGCCTCGCAGTTAAATTCATTATTAACCTCAAACAAGATTTCGGCCTGCCTATAAAGGTTCGCCCCCTTACATCTCCGATAAACGTGAATGCATAATAAACAGGCATATTTTCCATTGTGTTCTCTGCCCATAACTTCTTTTCTCATCCCAGAGTTAAGGATGACGTATACGTGTACCAGGACATAAAAATAATGGGGACTTGCTTTGAGAGTGACCAACATGTCCACAAATGACTCGCCATTGGATCTCTCGTGTATATAACAATGCAACAATAAATCTCATAAACAAAATCTACTTAAACTAGACTGAAAAAAAAGGAAAAGAGATAAGCGACGAACTTTTGAAATGTCGTCTTTGAAATTTATCTCGAAGCGGAAGAATGTGTTCTCTTAAGTTCCCGGATCATAAATCGCTGGTGAAAAATGGCGCCGAGCATTCTGAATGGCGCCTGCGACTACCACAGTACATCCCACTAAGCTGTGTCCAAGACTCCAAATTGACCATAACTTTGTTACCAGTCTCCATTTGCTAAAATTCCGGGAAAATGTCTTAAATTTGTTAATAGACTCGTTCTTTAAAATCGTCGATAGCGTATGGAAGTAGGCTAGTGACCTTACTAAATTACTCCAATCACCCACTATGAAATCTCCTCTTTATTTTGAAGTAGGGGCGCCGGTTTGCTGCTTTCAAAGTGTACTTACTGTCCAGGAAAAAACACCTGGTATGTTTTTAGGAGACAGGTCTAGAATTCTTAATACTAACCTACCTGTGTAAAAGGGAAAATTATTTCTTTAATATAGTTTTAAAAAGTGTATTTGGCCGGAGTACAACTTGCTTATTAATTCCCTAAATCAAAGTATATAAAATTTATAGTTGGTAGTCTGAGGCCAAATAACTATACGATTAGTCATTTATTTGCCATAAAGACGATGCTTGAACATGTACATGATTTGTTTTCATTTTAAGGCTTCCACCTGAGAATTTTTGAAAAAGTATAGTAAGCAGGTTCTTTTCATGTTAATCAAATTCAACATGCATTTCACTCCATACTCCATTTCTAAAATTAAGCATTTACTCCAAAAAAAAAGCTTATCATCTTCCATCAAAGAATCTTTGTGATGACAACTACTACATTGCTGAAAAGCAAATCTTCAGACAGAGCAATTAGTCAATGATTCTTCCTCCCTATTTTTACTCTCACGGATTATGGCGGTTTAGCTCTAATTTTTTTTTTCTTAATTTAAAGGTTTTGCTCAGTTTAGTTCAAATCCCTGGCTTTGAGTGAAAGTTTGCTGAAGCCTTTAAGGATTTTCAAGGGATTTGTGATAATTGCACGAAAGCCACAGTAGCACGATGCTACGTTTATATAGTCGTTTACTGCAAAAATGGGAACAATGGTGGCTACTGAGTAAAGAAAATGAGGGAGATAGGGTTTACTACCTCACGCTTTTTTGACCGTTTTTTTGGGTAAATCTTTAGGTGCATGCCATAAAGCGTTTATTTTTGCTCACTGAGCAGGCTACTGTCTTACCATACGAATAAACGGCTGATGTTATCTCCAGGCCGTTGGCACGACTTTCTCCTAGTTTTGCATAAATTGGTCTAGTCTCTGACTCCGAATCCTACTTTTAATCTGGCAGCATCAAGGTTAGACGAGTGATCTTTCCGAAGATGTGTCCACTCACATTTTGGACAATATGATAAGAGTTGAGTTTGAAGTTTGTATGGAGGCCCCCCTCCAATCTGACTTATCTTTAGCTCGCGTTTTCGTGAGGGACCAAAACGTGATGGATGAGATCTGCATAGCGAGGATGATGATAGACTCCGAGCCCATATTTCATAAATCCAAGTAGGTTTTTTTTGCAGAAATGTGGAAATCCCCCCACTCACTCGTTTGTTTGCTCAAATCACGTTTTCATTAAGATTATACTGTTCTCGGTAGCTTAATCCAGTTCTCATTTTTATTATCCTAATTATATCTAACTGATAATTTATAGCCAACCATGCACTACTGTTTCTCAATGTAGGTTAAAAATGAAACGCTCGATAGGGAATTATATGCGCCTTATATGGGTTGAGCGTCCATCCTTGGTATCACGTCGGTACAGGATGCAAAAGCCTTACAGTGTACTTACCAGTGCCAAATAACAAATTGCGAAGCTTTGTTATATGTGCTTGTCGTGATACTCCATTGGGTTCTCTGCATGCAGGCAACAAGGGTATGGACATGAATTGATATGTTATCCCATTGTTTTCTGGAAACAAACGGCTCGAAATGAGAGATTTCTGAGGAGTTACACGAATCTAAAAAAATGTTGGCAATGAATCATGCAACAGTTGTTTAGGATGACAGGTAGTGGAATTATTAATTGGTTAACTTTCGATTTCATAAATGTCGATCAAATGTAAGATGGCGGCCGACATTTTTTGTAATTTCTGTAAACATTGTTTTGCCTCTTGGAAAGTTTTCGCATGCCAATGTCTTTATACTTACCTTAACTTTAATGGCGGGAAGGGAACTAACTGAACGTAATGGGTGCGCATGCGTGGTTCTTATCACGCATGCGCACCCATTACGTTCAGTTAGTTCATGCCAATGCGTGGCTCCTCCCTTCCCGCCATTAAAGTTAAGGCAAGTATAAAGACGTGGGTATGCTCAAACTGTCTATTATAAAAAAATATCAGTATATATTCAAAATAATTGATAATAAATTTTTTAGTCGTTTCTATTACCGAAATCTGATGAAATCTTTGTCTATGTGTTATTAAAGTTATTTACTTGAATATAGTCTGAGATCATCAGTATGCATATTCATTTGAAATGTACAGCACTTGCAAAGGCCCAAATAATTAGTAATATTTTTTTCAAAAAAAAGAGGAAAAAAAGCTATTATAGAATGATAGTCAAACCTAAATTCATACAGCAGTTTGCCCTAATATAGTTATAAAACTTTGTAATCATTATGCACGAATTTTGAATCACCAAGGGTGGTTATCCCGGCAGACTTTCTGTTGTTATTTTTCTTTTGTCATGGCCTATAAAGTAATTAAAAGCATTTTCTTCAAGCAGAGGCAAGATGTACTTTCAAGGGATTTAGCACGTTCTGGGCATGAGTTTTTGCTTTACTATATACATTGAAATTATTTCATGTTGGCATATATGTAACATTTCCTTTGTCGGTTCCTAATAAACTTGCTTTGACTCACAACATCAGGCGTGCCATGAAGCGACTATGGTGATTAGACTATAATTGCATTGCATTCATTATTTTAATGCTGTGTAATTACCATTTTAACGTCGAAAGTGAACGGTCCTTGCTGGCAGCAAGGTGTTTCCGCTATAACCTTGCTAAAGTTTTGTATTTGAGTTGATGCTGCTATTTCCACCGGCTTCTATTATACAAATAGTTAATGGTTATATTGTTTATGTAGATGGCCTACATTTCATGCCCATCTCTCGCATGCCAGCTGCGGGATAAACAGCTTTATTTATTACTAAATCTTTCTATTTTATAGCTTGGAAAACGAGAGATTTTAGCTTTCTCTATGTAGAGCAGTTTATATCTTAAACACATCATTCTTCATTCCTGGGCACCTGCAGAGCTTGGACATCCCTTGTTTTCGGAATTTTAGTAACTCTGGAAACGTGAGATTGTCTTTGAAACTTTAGGGTCATGGTATTTCTCGCAGATTATCATACTTATCATGAAGCATGAAGCTGAGCAATGATTTCAAATCTCAATATGCTCAACTAATCTTGATTTTTGTAGCAGTTTATAATATTATCCGTGAGGAAAAGTTATATATGGACATGTATGGACCATATTTAACCCTTGATGGGCCATACTAGACATTTTAAAGGTCATACATAGCCATGTATGGGCCGTACTTGGTCCTATAATGGCTATACACAGTCATGCATGGGCCATATTAGTCCTGGAAGGGCCATATATAGCCATGTATGGGCAATACTTGGTCCTTGCTGGGTCATATTTGGCCTTTGATGGGACATACGTATATGAACCATATTTTACAAATGATGAGCGATTTGTGCCTTAATTAGCAACCGATTATTCATCTATTAGAAATACTAAGCCATGTACAAGCGACATATTGCCACTGATTAGGAACTGATGAACCATACATTTACATATATGGGCAAGTATGACCATATATGGAGATATATGGGCGAGTTTGGCCATACATGGAGTATGAAAGAGTATGGGCTTACCTGGCCATTTATGGACTTATCTGGCCATATATGTCCAAACGTGTCCAATTTCTGGTCTAGCCATATTGGAATTAGCCATATATCCACTCGGGTATAGCAACAATTACATTGGATGTTGCATTTAATCAGAAATGCGCACCACCATTCATATTATCACCAAAGGGTTGTATTGATTTTGATGTTTCAATTTGGTTATTCTACCTGAATGCAAGTTGGTCAAGAATTCAGAAGCCCACTTTCCTTGATTTAGTCAATACTTGTGGACACTTTCCCACCTTAGTGAGGTTGGTCTACTTATGCATCGTGATGATCGCATCAAGTACTTGTTTGAATTTCGATTGTCCAGTACAAACCTGAAGAATTCCAAGAATTTCTTTGGCAGAAATAAAACTGTGCTCTTAATGCCCAGGCAGCCTTGGCCTAGCTCTTTGTCTAAACTACTTATCTTTGGACATCTCGTTATCCGCGAGTCCACACATAGTTTGAATACGCGCTTGTCATTTAAATTGTAGGCCCACATGGCGATCTCGGACATGGAAAATCATTTTTCATTGGTAATGGCAACATGTCAACCCTTTATACGTTCGAAATGCACAAACTTTGCTCGAATTCGTATAAAAACCAATCCAGATGTCTCTCCGGTTTCTCAAGGAAATGACCAGATCAAAAATCAGGTGAAGACTCCTTTCTTAATCGTACGATTTTTCTTCCTACTTTCGGATTCGTACGGCAATTTCGCAAATTCATCCACTAACGACCCTGTTTACCTTGACGGTTGAAGAACGAAGTTTTCAGAAAAAAAAATGTATTAAATCAGGCTTACCTGAGTAATCAGTAAGTTCAATCAGTTTTACACGTGACAGATGGTGGAGCCTATAGTGGTCATTTCAAACCCTCGTTTAACTGGCAATTAGAACCTGGAGAAGAACCCTCCACCCCACGATAGGGGGTTGTTTTTTCATTGTCATTAGTTTTTATTCAAAATACGTTTAATACGCAGAATAATAAATGTTGATTTTTGATCAAGGTTTTGTATTACTTCCTAATTGATATCGTCCACCTGGTGCTCTTTGGCTTTAGCGAAGTGGGTTTGAAAATCAACTATAAAAAAGCCTACTTTGAATTTTTACACTTATAAGTATGAATTAACAAAAGCAGGAATACAATTTTTTATATCAACTTCATTTCCATCTGCTTAGAATCTTAATTTTTGTATGTAATTTTCAAAAGGTTGCAGAACGAGAAAAGAGGGAAAAAAAGTATATGTAGAAGTGGAAAACTCGCATTTTTTAACAGCCGCAAAAACCACAAATAGCTTTCTGAAACTGAGTTGAGACAGTGACGAGGAAATTACTACAACTACCACCATGAATGCATTTTTGATACATAATGAAAAGGTGTTTTTTTTCCACATTTTTAATGTTAAGTTGGACGCGTGAGCCTATTTTGGAAACTTTTTGGGATACTTCAATTTTTTTTTGTATTTTTTTATTATCTGAGCTTATACAACTGTTTCATGATATCATGTAGGTAACATGGCAGTTTTCATGTATATAAGTAAATTAATTTCAAAGTGCTTGAAAAAAGCCCTTGTTTAAGTGTAGAGGAAACTGCTTAAACTATGTACATCCAGATTTGTTGAAACTGTTGTACCGTTTGAATTAATGTCACGTTTCGCAGTTTTTATATAAAATTTAAAAAATTGGTAAACTCCAGGAATACAATGTTAGTTTTTCACAAAGCAAGAAAATACTTGTTTATAATTTCAGTAGACTAAATCTTAATCTTATTTCGAATGCCTGTTTCGAAAGCCTGATGATGTAATAAATTATTAGTAATAAGTAATTAAGTTATAGAGTAAAAGTGGCAATTAAGGTTTGACTTTGAGTAAATATTCATTCATCATTGTGAACGGAATTTACTGAATATTTAAGCGTGATTTTGAAGGTCTGATAATTTAACTATCTTTTACGACTTAACAAGCTAATTAAGTATTGTCAATATAGATTGACGTACGCAGGCTTGTTGTTCCCTTGCAAATATAGTGTGGCAGTAAGGTGACCTTAATCTGCCACGCTGATCTCATTGAATATACTTAATGATGAGTCCGAACAATCTAATGGCTGTAATCCTAATTATGTTGTCATTCAGCTGTTAAGCATCAACTAACCTTTTTGTAAAAACGTTGAATTAACGAAATATGATATTAATATCCGTGAAATACTAGTTTTTTTGGACCAAAAAACTAGTATTTTGCGGGTATTAATATACAGCAGTTTTGATTGCAAAGCCGTCAATTAAAAATTAAGTTAAAACAGTTTTTTCCCAAATAATTTATATTACTCACTATTACATTGAGATTACTCACTGTTTTCTACAATTTTATCTTCACTACATACAGACTATTTCAGCAGCAGGTGTACTTTAGTAAATCCAAAGAGAGGAGGGAGATTTTGCTTTTTTTTGGTTTTCCTGTATAATAAATATTTCATAATATAAGGCAGGTTTCATTTGTGTGAAATAATAAGCTCGCCTTTTATAAATTAAAATTTAGTGTTTATCACTTCATTATTGTGAATACAAATTTTGCTCTGTGAAATAAATGTAAATAGTTTTTTTTCTTAAAATTCTTTGAAAATTTCTAATTAACGTTTTGTTTAGCTTCTTTTATACATCATGTATATAGCCTTAGTTTATAAAGATTTATTTAGATTGATGCAAACCTTGTTTTTAAAATATATTCCTTAAGGAAATGGAACGCTTTAGAAACTTGTAATTTTGCAAAATATGCCTAAGATTTTCATCACGATTAGTACCTACTCAAAATATTCCTGATATATTGCAAATTTTCTTAGAATTAATACCGCAGTTTGTCTTATAGGACCCTGGCACGTGCATGACACGATACATAATGTTTAGTTCACACTTTTTGAATAAAACATGTATGTGAAATAGAACAAGGAACATCTCATGACGCCATTACGTGTTCCACATGTTGTTCTGATGTAAACTTAAAAATGGTGTTACAAATAATGAATACAAAATATTTCATTAATATTTCAATTAATATCCGCGTAAGTCTGACTTAATAACCTGGAGTCACTTTTCTGCAAAAGATAAGCCGAATAATTAAACACGCTTTAACGCATACACATAATACAGTCGTTGTTGCATGACTTCCAGATATGGAAGATAGTTTTTGAATTAGATATGTATGCGTTAATAAGCTTTAAAGATGTAACGCGGATTAGCTTCAACTACATTTATAGCGTCACCATTTAACGTTTTGGTTTAATAACTCTGGCTATCTTTGCATATCATTCGAAACTGAATTTAATGAAAATATAATGTGATAAAAAACATTTTTTCGTTAGATGAATACTTTTATTTTCTGGGCAGATGTCCAGTTTATGATGCCGGTCATTTTCCCTCCACCTGTTATACAACGCTGCCAGCCAATAACGCGTATCCTTGCTACTTCCCTTTTTCGAGAAAAGAAAAAAAAAATTGACCACCACCTTATTTCTTGGAATGTCGAGGGCAAAGTCACTGCAGTCGATAGAAGCAGTGATCTCATGTGTTTTTGAAGTATTTTTGGAGTAATGAGATGGAATGTCAACTCATAAAGTCGCTAAGGATGAGAAGCTTACAATTTAAGCTTTCAAAACTTCTAGAAACGGCACAAAAAATCAGGAAATGTTAATGGTGGTCATCGATTGTTTCACTTGAGAGCGTTAGTAACCTTTAAATGCTCTCTCTAGGCTTATGACTAGCATTAGAAATGGTTTTAGACTATGCGGAAGACCTACCATACATTTATTCATCAAAACAACATGCGATATGTTCATTAATTTTTTTTATTAAAGTCAGCAAAGTTATTCAGTCCAATTTTAAGCAAAATTCAGTCACTTGTGACTGGGACTAGGTACTCAACCAAAATGATTGTTACTTTGAAATGGCGAGTTTGAAAATCTTGTCAAGGTACTTAACCTCTCGAGTCTCCCATTTGTTGTTATAGGTGCTAATTTAAGGGCCATTCAAAAAGGACGTCCCCGAAATTCCTTCAAAAATTGACTACTCCCTGTCCACGTAGTGTCCATTTTAGACCAGACCCCATTCCCCCTCCCTTCGCCTCATAGACGTCCTTATTATTATTCTTTTTAACTAGTGTGTCCAAATAATTAGTTTGGATATACCAACGCCCATCCTATAAATTTCCAAGCACCCGTCTCGCTGCCAGTTCCACGACATTTTTCCAGATTTTCGGAAATTTCCTGACCTCGAAGGGAAAGTTCAGCATAGAAATGGTGTTTAACACAAAGTTAGGCATAATTCCCGACTTTCCCGAGGTTTTAAAAATTTCAGTGTATTTGGAACTGGGGACACATTTCTTCTGATGTCCAATTCCACTTTCACCGAGACGTAACGCCCCGTTCACATGAGGTCGTATCAGCTGTTTTGCCGCACGAGGTTTTTTTCAGCGGCGCATGCTTTTCTATCTGTGCGTTCACACGATACGTCTCCGGGATCGCTACTAAATACCATTAGTTTCATTTCTCAATGCCAATAGGTTCAACTGTAAATATTCTGCGTATGCAACTTGTGAAATGTTGTTATTGTTGATTTGTTTCAACGAGAAGCCAAAGTAACTAAATCTTCCATTGAAAACTTAATTATCCAATTTAACGTGGTGGTGAACACGTCCCATGCTTGTGATTTCGATGTAAGGTGTGGCATATTACTGCTAAAATTCAACTTGTAAGTTAAAAATGCATGGTCGTGCAGGAGGCGATGATAAAAAATGAAAGTTGTACGTGCCGAAGTACATGATTTCATCTCTGCACGAATTTTACGACAAAAAGGGTAGGAGGAAAATGCATTAATTACGAAGAAAAGAAGAAAAAAAAAGTGGATTTTTAATGCGTGATTTGAGTATGTGTAATAGAGGAACATCTTTAAAGGTAAAAAAGAGGAAGTTGTAAAAAGGAGGCTTTTATGAGCTAAATGTAGATGTGGGGGAGTCTTTAATATCTCCATAGAGCAGCCTCAACATCAATTATTCATATATTGTGGCAACCTTTAATAATCAGAGCTTGAAAGTCTTGTTTTGTGGGCGTTGTCGGTCTAAAAAAAATTCATTCTAATTCTTCAGAGGCCGACAAAGAGTCAAAATGCCACTCTTTTAAAATACATGAAATCTTTTTTTGAGAAAGGGAGAAAGAAAGAAGAAAATGCCGAAGAAATTCAATTGGATGCCATTGTTTCATACTCGCCATAAATACTATCTTTATATGAGAATGCAATTTCGGTTTTTATATTTTCATTTAAATGCGGTCTAAAAAGTGCTGCTTAACCCCGTTTCTTTCCCCCATAATGACGAATTAGGATGAGTTGCTTGAATTCTTCATAAAAGTTGCCATAATTTTTCATAATCACCATGTAATTGTATCAATGAAAGACGCCTTGCAGTGCTACAACATTCTTGCATTGTTTACATTTGGGCCATACTCCCGACTGCTGAGCCCACACAGTTTAGACGTCGTCCCACGACCTTTTCAAATTTCCATATCTGTTCAAGCTCGTCGTGAACTAACCGAATAAGGTTTTTTGATTAGTTGTTCAGATATCACTAAATATTCTATTTATATGCATATTAATACTGATAAAAATGAAAATGCTATACGACTGTGGGTCAGTTGACTAAATGTTAAGAATGAGGAAACTCATTAAACCCAGAAAGGCTTTATGTTGATTACAATGTTTTGATCGGCATTACATACTTTACTTTGTGAATTTTCAAATAGGGCATGAGAATTATTTGGCTTAGACCATTCGTAGTTCATTCTTATTATTGTCCAAAAATCTATAAATAGAGTTATGGGAAGCCCTGTATCATAATAAATCAACAATTTGGCTATAATTTCATCTGTTTTTCATCTACACTGAGATTTTAGATATTTTCATTTCAACTGATTATTTGTATGTTTTTATTACCTAAGCTCTTCAAATTGTTAGAAAATCTAAAAACAATTTCGCAAATTTGAGAATTTTAAAATCAAGCTTGTTAAATGTTGCTTCTCCTTAAATGCATATAACTGTCACTTTTATTATAGTAATCTTAAATTCCTGAATTCTCTTAAAATTTTAACCTTTATATCGTATCTTTTTTGTTATATGATACTTGTGGGAATGCTTAAGACTACGTGTTTTGAAACCCTAAATGCAATGAATTATATTTTCTTTTGTTATTATGGTGCTTTACTGATATATCACGAAAATTGTGGTGATCCCGATGATGACATTGCAAGCAAAAACTTGTTGGGAGGTGATGACCAACTTGTAACCTGCCAGCATTTCTGAAATTATTTTTAACATTTAATTCAAATATTCTTCAGGGTCTTCCAAATTAAAAAGTCAGTTCACGTCTAAGTTCGTTTGCAGCTCACCTACAAGTTAATGTATAAATGTGAATTTTCTAAATAAATGGATGGCAACTTTGTTATGTTTGCTAGAAACACGCACTTGGATAAACCAAAATCGATTATAAACTTAGCATCTAATATTTAAAATCCAGTTATAAAATATTCATTCAGTTTTTTTGTATAAATGAAATGTAATTTATTTTTTCACAAGTTTTCTTAAATAAATTTAACGTTTATAAATTTATGTGGATTTATATTTTACCGCCAAAGGTTTATAATAATTGGCTATTTTTAATTAAATTATGTGTGAAGTACGTGTTGATATGTGTTAAGACGTAAAAGGGAAATTTTTTGGCTATAATAAAAAATATCTCATTTTCAGATCAAGGAAAGTCTTAATTACTTAATTAAAATTGTGAATATGAAGGCTGTATAACATTCACCTTATAATTTATCTATACATACTTTTTAATATATTTTATACTACATTTGAGATTAAAATGTTAACAAAATAGTGTACGTCTGTCTGGTTTCATGTTTACTAACTCCCGATTTTTATCATCTAATTCTAATTAATGTTCAGTGATAAAGTTAAATAAGAATCCAAAAAAGACAATATATAAAAATTGCATATCCATATATGGCATTGAATTTTTGAAGTTTTATCAAAACATTAATTAAAAGTTATATTTTAATAAATAAAAAAGGCTCTCTGTCAGCCAAAATAAAATGTGATATGCATAAGACTTTCACCAAAGTATAATAATATTGTGACACGATATTACACCAAGATATAAATAATAGATTTAGCAAATGAATGGTAATTTATTAGCTTCACATTCAATTGTTAAGTACAACAATTTTTATCTCAACAAATGGAACAATCGAAATTTGTCATCAAAAACGTTTTGCATTGCAATAATTGTAAAGAATAAAACGTGTGTCGTTTAAAACAAATACTCTATTCAGTTTGATATCATATACGAAGGATGGGATGGGAAAAGAGATTTTCATAATGAGAAATACAGTATAAACTCACTGGGAATGCTGGCAACACAATATATCACTCTACAATATGTACATTGTCAGTTTGTGGAGGATAGAGAATTCAACTTACATAGAAATAAGCAAATTAATAAAAAGGGAAGATGACTATAGCATGTGGCAGTTACATTATTAAAATCCTTATCGGAAAAAAAAGTATCAGTCAATATCCACAATTTTCAGAAAAATAACGAAAGAACATATTCCTTCGTATTGTGACATGACCTCGTTTTTTTTCTAATATTGACGTCAAACTGAGAAAAATCTGTACAAAAAAAAGTAAATACACCTACCCGCAGGGAGACAAAACAAAATTTGAAAGAAATGAGATATATATTTAAGGGGAGGAAAAAAAACGAATAAAATATAAATAGTTATACACTTTTTACATTATCCTGCGGGACATAAAATAAATATTTTTATATTTCTAAATTAATAAACCAAAGTGATCTATTTTCTATCTATCTGATGTTTCACTTATGCTTTTAAATACAAAATAAAGACTCGTTCGTCAACTTTGTCTTTGGTCACGCCAATAAAAATTCGTTAAGAAATGCTTTAATTGCATGCCTTCATATATCTATATTATGTCCTTTGTTCCAGCATATTTTATAATAGCCATATAACATATATAAACAGGTACTATAATGGGTGTATATCCAATGTAAGAAGCAGCAAATGAACTCGTTTTTCCAAGTTTTAAGGAATGCGTATTAAGGGTTTTTCAAGAAAAAAATAATAATAAAACAAAATTATAACAAAAAATGATGATGCGAGGTAGGATAATAAAAATTCTACAAATAATAAAGTACACGACTATTAATGTAATACATATAAAAACTATAAAGGAAATTTGTTATATGAATTTCAAAGATTTTTTTCGTGAAGATATGCCTTCCATACGTCTTTTTAGTTTTTTTTTTTAAAAGAAAAGAAACAGGATGAAATATATAGATGTAAAAACAGGGCGTTAGTTCAAGTAAACTTGGCATTGCACTGCACGATTTTCACCAAAAATAAAATGCTTAAGAACCAGTTTTCATAGCCAACATTTTTTATAATGTCAAGTTTCATTAAGATTTTTAAAGAAAAAAAATAACTAAAATTGCTGATATTTCTGCTTTTCTCGTCACAATAGTGGATTTCAATTTCACAATGCGAAGCTAGTTTTTTGCACGATTAAAAGAATTCCAGTCTTGGGCATTATTAATAAAATGCCATAAAACCAGAAAATCCATGCATTATTTCAAGTGGAAAAATGCTCTCGCTTAATTATTTAAAGAACTGCTTGCCTCAGAAAAAACAAAATTAAAATTGGCTATTGTAATTCCGCAAAACAACAAAAACGTTAAAATAAAAAACCTTAATTCAAACAGGTTTTCGAGAAAATTTGACCGCAAAAAAATCGATGGAATGAAGAAATATTTTAATGAAAATTTTAAATCATCCTTCTAACCTATCCTTTTCGTGTAATTTATATGGAAGTTTATATTTAAAAACTGTTTTTTAACATATGGAATGTTGCATGCTACCGCATAAAGACACCTTAGACTTGGTGGACCAATCAACATAAATTAAATGTATATATTTTTTTAAATTTTTTTCTGACAAGGGCTTACATTTCCTCAATTATTCAGTGTACTTCAGTTCAATGTCGTGATGTACCGGAAAAAATGGTGACTTTTTTATAAGATCAAATGCTGGGACAATTTCAAATTTCAACTATGTTCGATGCACATATGCATTTGTTTAAATGTTATCAAAGATACATTTTCAACAAAAAAGACACTGAATGCATACTGAAACTTTAACATGATAACCACGACAACAATAATTTTCCGACAGAAGGCGCTGCACGTCATTTATATATATATTACTTTATTTTCTAGCATCATCTGCAGACTTAAAGTGTCGATGGTGTTGTGTGTCCTTGCTAAACTGTATACACATTTACATTTTGATTGGCCGAAATGTTAAAAATTTTGAGTAAAATATGAGTTTTGTATTTGCTTGACACTGATTGAATGCACATTAACCGATTTCCAACTGCTACAAACTTTTGTAAGGGTCTACAGTTAATTGCTTCATTCCAGGAAACCTTGATTGGAGTGTTTTCTTGTTAAAAACAACTAGATTCAAACCAATCTGCACTGCCGTGGTCATTAAATGCAAAAGGGTAAAAACAAGAGTGAAAACAATGGCAAATAGTAGGCCAATCTAAGGCAATGGAAGAAGATTTAAAGAAAAATCCCAAAATAATGAATAAAACACGTAAATTCGTGAAGAATAGAGGCACAGGCCGGTCTTCATAAAAACGAGGGTAGAAAGAAAAAATTAGTGTTAAAGTTCATAATACAACTTGTGTGGTTCTTCATTGATAACAGTTCCTTCTTACATTGTTCACCTAGTAAGGTTTACTTCATCATCACCTTAGGGCTATTTGCACCCTGAGGAAATACGATGCTTGTATTTTTTTTTTTATTTCTTCAAAGCAATAATCTCGGTCGTTGGTAATTATTCCAGGGTGTGGTTCACCTCTTCGCTACCTGCTTCACCTTAAATGATTGCCCAAAAAAGATACGCTGTCCTAGTTTTCGCTCGACTGGCCAAACTATTCCATGTTGGAGTCCATTCCGTATCGATCGTGCCAATATGCTGTTCCGTCATCCATTTCTTAGAGTTTTTTCCAATTAGTTATTGGGCCAGACAGTACCGTCATTGCATTTCATCCATGCGCTGATTTATTATTGTCCACAAATCATAGGGCGATAATGTCCACTGCTGAACTTTACTCTTCGTAGCTTATGCATTCACGATCAACGTTGAAAACATGAACATTACACTAACAAACACACTTAACAAACACGCGAAACCATAGTGATCCTTTCGTAATTATGTAATTCACTGCACTCGTACCATAGTCAAAGTCGTTAATGACTTCTAAAAGTTTAAGCGTTGGCAATTGGAGGGATGAAAGGTTTTTTAATACAGCTGTACGGATAAGCTGGTCACATAGATAATGACACTATGATAAGGAATTAATTGTTTGGAATATTCTGAAGGTGTAGACTTACAACGAGCGATGCATTTTTTGGATGATTGCTCTTTATCGAATAGGAGATACTCAACAAATTACAAGGAATGTGATGTTTTGTTTTAAACTTTTAACACTCAACATGTTCGTTGTATATCTTGGAATTTATCTTCACTTATTAAAATCATTAGCACCCATACTTGCATCATTTCTAAGCTTTTAGCTTATCCGCAAACATTCACCAGAGGGAACATCCCTTCGCCAATATGTAGTGCCTGCTTATACCCTTTTTTTCAATCGCTATATAAAAATGATTTTTAAAATACGTGACAATGACTAGTCAGCTGTATGGGAGAACGTGTCTTCGCCCTACTTTCACGCCTCCGTCTTCAGAGGAGCGTCCTTACCGTCCTCCGACTGGCTCTCACACGTGGACTCCATCCGGTGCACGTTCCTGCGCTTCCGAAAGTCCTCCTCTTCTTCCAGCTCATCGTCCTTTGGGTGTCTCTTGCTGACTTTCATCATTGCCTCGTAGGCCATGGCTTTGGAGTCTTTGAGTCCGTTTATGGGCAGTTCACCGTCGTTGCAAGAGCCGGGACTTCTGATGGCCATGCCCTCGCCTTCGGAGGACACGTGCCGCCGCTTGACGGGCGACGGTTTGACGTCGTCGTCGTCGTCCGTCATGTCATTGTCGTCCATCCTCTCCGTTTTCAGGATGGGACGAATGTGCTCGGGGGTTCTGGAGGGTGGGTTATTGCAGTCCATCTTCTCGTACAGAGGACCTCCCAAAACCTGGCTTGGAATGAGGACAGCCGTGTCCCTCTCTGTCACCTTGCCGATGAAGTTTCGAATCTCGTCGAAATAGGTGTCATCCTTGTCGTTCAGTTCGGAGCTCTTGGGCGAGTCGTCCAGGATTGTCGGGCCGTCTGACTCGTGCTTCTTCAGGTGCCGGTCCAGGTTAGTCTGTTGGCCGAAGCAACGGTCACATAGCGGACACTTGAAGGGTTTCTCCTTGTTGTGGATGTTTCTGACGTGACGCTGAAGGTTGGAAGAGATGCTAAAGGAGCGTTCGCAGTATTTGCACTTGTAGGGCTGTTCGCCAGTATGAGTCCGCAGGTGGCGTGTCAGGTTGGCCGAGCGTGGGAAAATCTTGCCACAAAACTTGCAGGAATAACGCTCCTTCAGTTTGTTCATGTGCGGCGAGAGGACGTCGTGGTAGGGTTTGCCCATCTTCTCCATCTGTGAACGCAGAATGTCCAAGGCGGCGCTGCTACCGTTCAAGTTCATCAGGGGATTGAGGAACGGGTAGCGAGCCGGAAACGCTGGGATCATCCGCTCCGGGGTGGGAAACCCCGGGAACTTGGGTTTGTCCATGCGGTACAGCGCCTCCATCATGAGGGGATGGATGGGGCGAGGGCAGGCCATGGGGAACTTGGTGGGGGACGGGGGCGGTTCAGAAAATACTGGCACGTTGGCGACTGCCGGTGGGGGGTGGGCGATCATGGACGGCGGCGGCTTTTCGTGATGTTGCTGTTGTGGCACCACCGTCGCAGGGCGCTCTTCCTTAACTCTGTGGCGCTCGCCAAACACGTGTGTCTTGTGGCGCGGGTGGTCTACATGTGGCGTGGACCTCTTGTGGACAACTCGCAGATCCAAGGGCTGATCTTCGTCTTTGCCGTTGCGATCGGAGGAGGCGGGTGACATGTGCGCCGTCTTGCTGTTGACAGAGAGGTCGAAGGGCATGTCGCAGTTCACCGACAGCCCGTTGGCCGGCTGATGGGGACTTTTCAGGTTTGGGTCGCTGGGATATGTGGCTCCCTGTTTCGGGGAGTTCTCCCGGCGGGGAACGAACAAGTTCGGCATAGTGGCGCTGCCAATCGACTTCTTTGCCGCTTGGCTCTTCAGCCCACGGCGCTCACCGGCGTCGCTTTCGGAATCCAATTCTGAACCCGTGGACACGTCCACGTCGTCGCTACAGGCTCCTGCGGAGCTTAGTTCGTCAGAGATCTCGCTTTCCGAACCCTCGGAACCCCGTTTCTCCTTGTGCGAGAGCAAGCCTAACACTTCTGGTTTGCCTGTGCTGCCGTTGAGGGCGGCGGCGGATGAGTCGGGACTGTCCGGCTTCTTGGCGGCGGAATTGGTTGTTTGCACGTACAGGTTGCCGTTGGCTGCCACCAAGGATGGGTGCGGGGCGACGGCTCCGGCCCCGGGGAACATGGGGTAGGCCACCATGGACGGCGGGTAGAAGGGAAAACCCGGGCGGGGGTAGAACATGAGTTGGGCGGGATGGGAGAGATTCATGGAAGGCGGAGCCAGGCTACCGTCATCGGATCCGGGGTGGGCCAGGTTGAGCAGACCGTTGGCGAGGGGGGCGCTGCCTGAAGAGGGTCCTTCGCAGAAACGTTTGTGCTTGCTCAACGAGGTCACTGTAGAGAAGGCCTGTCCACACTTGTGGCACTTGATCTGCATGCGACAGTCGGCGTGCATGCGCTTGTGACGACAGAGGTTGGAAAACTGGGTGTACGACTTGAGACACACCTCGCACTGGAACGGCTTCACGCTACTGTGGATGTGCGTGTGTTGCTTCAGGCCGCTGGAGGTCGCAAACGTTTTGCCGCACTCTGGACAGGCGTGGGAACGAGCACCAATGTGCTGCGAACGAATGTGTCGTTGGAGGTTACTCGGATCCGTGAAGATCTTGTGACAGTTTTCGCAATTGTAGCGACGTCCGTCTTCGTGGGTGCTCTGGTGGCGAAGGAGGTTCGACTTCCAACTGAAGATCTTAGGACATTGGTCGCACTTGTACTCGCCCAGGCCACTCTCCCGAGCGTAGTGGACAAGAACCAGATGCTCTTCGAGTCTGTTCAATGAAAAAAAAAAAAAAAAAAAATGATTAGAATATTAATTAAGGTGAGATGGTCACTCGTTGAAAATGGCACGATGGCGAATGCTCTATATTAAACAGCGCTTCCACATGCCCGCGCTTTAATTATCTAAAGGAACATCTTGGTAATGAGGATTATTATCTCTAGGCCTTAATCCCTCGATAATGATTATACATTAAGTTAGAGCAATTAACATTATTTTCACATATCAATGATCTCTACTTTTTGCTGTCAATGCATGGCGCTGGAGGCATGGCACGATGCCAGTAGCCAATTGAAGATTGGTCTTTAATAATGCGTTTATTTGCAACGTTCCCTGCTGTGGTGCACCACACAAAAAATCGAGCTGGAACAAGCCACAAAAGCTTTACAAGTTTCATCTGAGCTTCTGAGAAACTCAAGCTTATTATGTCTTTCTTTTGTTCTTCCTGTCTTTAGTAATGGCTTTTTAATTGTGCGCCATTACTAATCCGGTGTCATCCCTTAAGCAGGCATTGGTACGTGCACAGCCATGCTTTTTAAGTGACGTTCATTATGCATTAATATCTGATCTGAAACGTGTGAAAAATGACGTCATCAAAGTATGACACGTTTCACACAGTCTGCACACATAGCGTTAAACATTTTGTTAATTGGCTTACTCATAATTAAGTTTGGCATGGAGAAAAAGTCCTGAGTTCTGACATAATATAATTTTGAAAACTCTTAATTGCTGAGCTACGCGAGAACTACAACTCCATAAACTGTTTATATTGACACCATTTAACAAAGTTGGACAATTTTTGCGTGTTAATCTATAATCTTAAACTATCGGATTAGCTAGTTTATTACTGCAAAAATAATCAAGCCTATTTCCGGGAAAGCGAACAATGTTTATCATGTTCAGGCTTTCTTTGCAAGTGGTTTAATGGGCAATTTTTAATCTGAACCACTCGACACATTCAACATACCATCGCTTCCATAAAGAATATTTAGGGAGTGATAATGAGCTCATTTAAATAACTTGAACACAATAAATTTGCATTTATTTTTTTTCAGTTGCCATGAGTTAAAACTGGTCCACCATTTCCTACATTTTAATCATTCATAAAGTGCGGGTTTGTGGCTGGGCGTACGAAGGCTAAGCATGCTCCATCTTGCAATGCCCATCTATATGTCGAAATAGTCAGAAAATTGATCAGAATATATTATAAAAATTCTATTTTTTTATGGTTAGATAAAATCTATATTTTGATTTTATGGCCTATACCATAAAATTGTACATTTTTTATTTGCTTCGCCCAAAAAGTAGGCCAATCAAGTTGTGTGTCTAAAAAAATGAACGGAATAATAAGAGCAACATAGAAATGACCATTAATAGTAGAAACTCGTTTCACTTTTCAGTTTGATTTTGAAGAAATAAATAAAATGAGTTGTAAATCGATTCAGGATAACATTAAGTAAATGAAATGGAGGTAAGCAGACTTAAGTTGAGGATGTTAATTATAGATTTCAAGCTTTTAATGAGAATCAGTTAAAAACGACTTATATACTTAAAGGGTTATTGTTCTACATTTCGTGCAGCAGGATATTTGTAATTGCATAGTTTTGTCAAGCGTTTAATCAATGAGGTAACTTCTAACAGATTTATATTAAAAAAAAGTCAAGCTTTTCGGATAGATTTACTCTCAGAATGTGATTTGTAAAAGCATAACGAGCTCGGAATATAACATCTGTTTAGCATGAAGGTGATTATTTGGAGATTTGCAATAAAAAATTCTAAAGCCAACAGACCATATATATACTAAATCTACGATCAAAGTACTGGTATCTCGTAAAATTTGAAATCATTGACCGTTTCCTTTTGAATTCGAATGTAATTGAAGTCGATTACTGTATCTAGCAAGTCTGTCGTCAGGCTTGAGAAAGCAAGACAATGATATCTAATTTAAAGCTTTATGGATTAAATTTACTTTGAATTTCATATTTTTTCCAATGTAGTTCCGTCCTCAAGTGAGAATATTGTGATATTTCTGAATTAGCTGAAATTCAAACTCGTCCTAAACAAGGAGATTTTAATAACAAAAAACGCTTGTAGGTCAGTTTTTTGTACAAATCGAAGTAACTAATTAATGTATTTAAGCAGGACTACGTATAATTTGTACTGTCGGTATATGTATGGGGTTAGTCATAGTAGATTAAGGCTAAAAGTCACTGGAACTTGAGCACTATACTTGCACATGGGTGGGCAAATAATCAAGAAACATTTGGCCTACGAGGGCCAATTTTTAATAATATGTATCTACCTTCGGGGCCTTTCTGATCAAAAACTAGGCCGTTATCTGATATATACCAGTTTAATATCATTTTTATAATTTATAATAGTATATGAAAATGTTGCTTTTGCCATTGGGCTTTGTAATATGTATAAAAAGAGGTGTTTTTGTATCCATATGTTTTGCAGGTATTTGATTTGGGCAGGACTTTGATATCGGGGGCTAATACTTTAGTGAAGAATTGAGTTTTATCACGTCATGATCATAAATTAACCATACATATTTCAATAACCGTAGGGTAAGATTACACGGAGAAGACATACTGAATGACGCACTTTAATTTTTTGTGTAAACTAGATAAAAATACCCTTGCGGAAATAATTTTTTTTTATGTAGTCACCATATTTACTGAATATGGTAAATTTTTCAGTAAATTAACCATGCATTTCATACATTTAAGATAATGTTGTGAAACGTTGATCCTTTCAGCTTTCATCCGTCAAAGAAATGAGGGGACATTTGAAAGACAATGGGGAGCGAGTTCAGGTTAGAAAGTTCTCAAAGTTTTCGATACATAAAATTGACGTGAACTATTGGTTTTTATATTTGCGGCATGACTAGGAACATTTTTCGTCATTCATTGGATGGCAATTTGCATGGGGAGGGTCAGGGGGTGAAAAAGCACACCGAAAATGGACAAGTGGGTAGATAATAGGTTTTTTTCATGGGGAATTGTTTTTATACAAAGATTCGGATAAATGAAGGGTTGAACTTGTTGAATGGGGCGACATGCTCTTCGAGGAGGGCGCTTTTTTTTCTGGTACGCAACCCTTCCCAATAATGATCAATCTTGTGAAAGGCAAGCACCACCATCAACCACGTCTCACCGTCGCTCCTTTTTTTAATTTAAAATTCTAAAAAAAAAAAAAAAAAAGCCACGATGGCCATTTTCTTAAATTTCGAGCTGGTCATTTCCCCCTTCACAGCAAATTAAAGATTCTCCATGAAAATGTCTTCCTGGGCGGAAACACCAATGCTTCAATGAGCATCAGAGTCTGCTTCCCTCAACGCACCGGACCGAAAAATGCACCCCCGTACACCCTGTCCATCCCCTTGCCTTTCAGACCAACTGTCTTAGCCCGTGCAAATCTTTTTCTCGGTGATTTTTTTGCCACAAAAATGATTTCTTTGTGAAATTTGAACAAAGCCTTGTGCGTGACTCTATTGCCGTCATCTGCCACTTGTTTTGGCGTAATCACCGAGCCTTTCATCCGCCCACAGACCATCAGGAAGCCCGTTGAAAAACAATTTGCCATAAAAAATGAATATATCCACCTCTTTCTTGTACGTATCATGCATTCTGACCAAAAAATTAGAAACCATAAAAAATGTGTTTTAAAAAAAAAAACGCAGCCTTCATTTTTACATGACTAATTTTGAACCCAAACAGAGCCTAGCCAAGCTAAAACAATTAAATGCCTCTTCCCATATTACCTCGGGTAATTCTATTTTAACGGACATCTAAACATCCTCTTTCTCCACTTAATAGAAGGAAAATTTTAGCTTTTAAATCATCGCCTAAGCTTGGTACTTACAGGCACCAACCATAACTTAATTGTGACGGGATACACATATTACACTTCCCAGAAATTCATCCAATTTAATTGTGAAATATTTGAAATCGGGAAGTTAGTCAATTAATTAAAATTTCCCATTTCTTTATCAAGAAATAAGTTCTCGTGTCTGACAATGTGCATTAGTATGATAATGCCACGTCTTCCTTATTCGTTTTGATGGCAATAAATTTAAGTTGTCTTTTAAGTGCCATGAAAACCACGCCATTTGAAAAGCAACAAGAAATTCCTACAATGTTGTAGCATTGTTTACTGCTTGCTGTCAACAGGCGTTCATCCTCATAAAACCGCCCTTTCTTCAACATCTTTGTTATAGCAAATGATAGACTTTATAGTCTGATAGCTATACTAGGCCTAAACATGAAACCAAAATCATGTTTCTCACTAAATGAACACCTTTCCATATGTGTATTTGTATACTACCTATATTCAAACTTAAGTTCCAGTTATCTATGAACTTTCACGTGTGGTTTCATAAACTGGAATGATTGTGATACGAAATATGGATAGTTTTGAGTTCAACATTCACTGCAATCATGATTTATAAACTTAGGCTGCACTAAATTCAAACCACATCGTAATTGTTGACCTATAGTATGAATGCATAAATCGTGACGTTTGCATATTTCTAGCAACGCCTAAGAAGTCAAATGTCAAAATGTGTTGACATAGCTGCGTTTCTTTTGACCTGGTGGTCAATATGGCGTATGCTATTCGCTTTGACTCGTGTTAGCGCCTCCCACGAGTTTAAAGGGACCACCAAATATAACATTCAGGACAGTAAATTACCCCACTTTCGTAAATTGAAATTCAATAGTTGTTATAGTTCGTAATATTAGTGAAGAACCTGTTAAATTGTACCTTAATAAAGTGTACAGACAAAGCATGTTCCAATTAATTGTTAATTACAACAACACTAATATTAAATTATACGTTAAAACGTATTGTTGTGTAACTATTGTGCGTCAAGCGCTACTTTATGACTAATTTAATGATGCATTTAATGTATAATCTATATTTAACATGGTTTACCCATGCTGTATTTAAAGTTATTTTAAATTATCATACATTAAATATTTTCATGAAAGCATCCCATGCCATAAACTGTTTCGTGACTAGAAAAGGCTATATAGTCTGCAGCCATTTATTACATTGTTACCAATTAATTATGAACTACATGCCCGTGTAAAACATTTATCCAAAAATGCGGCAGATTAGTTGAAATTCGCATGATGAAGAATTTCTTTTAATTATATATGTTGCGAAAAACTCTTGCATGCGCCATGTATAGTTATATAATTAGAGAAGAAGTTATTTTACTTGTTGTTGATTTTTTTTGTTTGCCATCTACAAAACAGACACTTTTTCCTTGGAATTTTTTTTTATATTTAGCTTTGAAAAGTTTTTCTAAGCTGATGATATGAAAGCGTTCCTTGCAAATAGTTATATTAATTATTTTAGGCGAAATTCAGGATGTTCAAGAATGCGGAATGACCAACTTAACTGATTACTCAGTTTGAGAAACAACTGGTTAGGCCTAACAGTGTATGATAACAGCACCTGGACATGCAAATACTGAACACATTACTAGTCAGGTCCGGCAATGGATGATCGATTTTATATTGCATTTATTAAATTACTGCCATTTGAGTTTACGATTCCAAATCTTTAAAAAATGATACAAAATAAAGACTTTAAATAATTTAGACTATGATTCATCTAGATTTCTATAATAAAGTTGAGAAATGTCGAGATAGTTTTTTAGAACCATTTCATGTTTTTGATATAAAGTCCTGATCACCAGTATAGAAAATGCCTTTTTTAAGTTAGAGAGGTCCCATTGCTTCTCATTTCAATTTAATTATTGAATAATCAGCAAGTTTCTAATAACGAATAATGTTAAAAACATTATACAAAAATTTGATTATTTTAACTAGTGATACATTGTATCGTACACGTCATGTATAACTTAACTATAGGACCCATGTCAATTATATAGTTTATGCATGTTGTGCTTTATGTTCGAATACTCGAGCATGAATAATAAACTCAAAAATTGTTAAATCTGACTTACTCGTCAGTTTAATGTTTCAATATTTGAGCGTCAACAAGTGGTTGTTGGTGAAAGTCATTCGCAAAATATACTGTAATACTGTAAGTGCTTCAATTCAACTCAATTTTTACAGTCAGAAAATGAATGCCATATGGTAGGGGCTTACATGAGCGTGTACTTCTAAATCATTTGTAATTGTATGTATACACCACCTGTATGCCAACCGAGCAAACTCAAATATTTAGTATAAACTTAAATAAGTAAAGATAAACTCAATGCATCTTAGATATTTATAAAATTGTCTAAATAATATATTAACGTTTTATTTTTGCAAGTATAAAACTGCAAAAATGTCCTGGATTAAGGCAACAAAATTAATGTCCAGGGTTTGAAGTAACGAAATTATGTTAGAAGTTTTCCCGTTGATTTGAAAAATAAATATAAAACTCTAAAAATATAAACGGGTGAAATTTAAATATAATGTAAATTTAAAATTCGAGACTAAGTTGTCAACCAAGACTTACATTCGGTTTATGAAGTCAGAGCGCAGCCATCAACGAAGCACACAATATATCACACCAGATACGGTTGTTGGTAATCCAGACAGTTGGTTGAGGCACAAGAAAATGTGAAGTTAGGTCGATATAATCCATTGGGAAAGCATGTTTGCGCGAGCGTCCCGTGGCCGATGGTCAGCGGCCGCAATGCACGTGGTGGCGGACCGCAGCAGCAACAAGAGAGAGGGGAAATAGAGAGAGAGGACACGTGTTCACGCGTACCTGCTGCTGGTTGGAATTGCAATAAGGTTTTCGGTTGGGAGACGCAGGAAGGGGTTAGGAAGTCCGTCAAAGCCTCGTTTTTACTTTCGTAGCAACAGGGAGCGGCGTCCGAAATAACAACATCCTCGCCTGCCTGCCCTGTCTCGAGACTCAACTGGATCTGATTCGCGTTCGTCGACAAGACCTAGATATTTCAAGTCCAGTTACGCAAAATTGCTTTACATTTCCATTTTTTTTTATGCTTCTCTCCCTTCACTTTTCCTTCATCCTCGTTTCTTTTTCGGCACGAACAGTTAGCTCCATTCACCTGGATATCCCCGATAATTAACCAATTGCCGCGCACCACTGCATGGCCCACTTCCACCCCGTTCCGAACGCATGGCCGTATCGTGTGCGGACGATGCGATTTTGGGGAACGCTACCGCTGCCAATGCACCTCCTCTCACCGGTGCCACTCGACTGCGAAACTACCTTCTCTGGGCCTGGCCCGCCCCTTCCCGCCTAAGGAAGCGACCCCCCTCATCCATTCACCCCACCCCACGGTTCGGAACCCGTCCTTCGCCCTCCCCCTCCCTCCACCCCTTAGAGCGTCCACTTGCCACGCTTTTTTATGCACTTTTTCGCACTGTCGACCAATGGACTTCCGCTTTCCAAAGGGCGTTGGGCACGACGGCACCCACCGTCTCCCACCCCTCCCAACACACCCCTTCTCTTCCCTCTCAAAACGCAACCTGTTCCTTGACCACCCTTCGTCTCCTCTTGAACCAGATTTCTTCTCGCAATGCTTTTTGAGGTGCGGCTCAGCTGCCTTTTTTGGGGGTCTACCTTCGACATCTGATCGTTCTTCAGCCATTTGGACATGGGAGACAGGAAAGTGATGCGTGCCAAGATGGTGCACGGTGACTGATTGCCTGTTTTTTTTTTTTTGGTTGTTGGTTTTTTTGTCCCGGGATACTCGAGATGAGGGCGCCAGGCCGAAGGTTGGATGTCGGGAAGGCATTTGAGCAAGGGAAAATGTAAGGTGGCTGGCCCTACCTTTTGCTTTTTTTTGTGTTATTATTATTAGTATTAGTATTTTTTGCTACAGCAAGGTGGTGTGGAAATAGATGTGGGAGGCATATGCATTGTTGAGGTGCAATGAAGTTGTGCCAGATGGCGCTGTCGCTTGTGGGACGACTGCAGCTTTAGATTACTTAAACTGACTCTTGTCATCATTATTGTTGGTGAAAACTCGTGTAGCTGGTTATATATTTTATGATTTTTCATGCCATGATCAAACTGTTAATTTCATCGTGGTATCTGCACTTCAAGAGGAAAAAGTGACACTATGTTTGTAACATCTCTGGTCAAATCAATTCGGTCCTTGTTGAAAATAGATTATACTATTCGATATACTCGTGAGATTTGCATATTATGAAAATCAAAGTTTGAAATTTCACGTCAAGTGTTGAAAAATATTATAGAAATAGAAATAGAAATTCATATGAAATCTTGTTGACAATCCCAGAATGACCTGATTGTGCCACGTGAATTTCATTTCTCAATATGGCCTTATTATGGTAACATTTTCTGTTTGTTTTCCGTTATTTCATTACCAGCTTCCCTGATTAATACCTCGATAAGCTGTTTAGAAAGGAATTACTTTCGTAGTTTCAATAGGAAATCAAAATCATGGTGGAAACAGGGGTATTGCAGGATGCAGAACCATACTGTATGTTGGTTTTAAGCGATTTGGCTTTATAGTAGCACTGCTTTTCTATCACGCAATTAGAAGTCTTACAACATTTGCTAGGTTAATTTATGCATATAAATATTAGTCCTGTTTTCGTTAATTACGACAAGAATGTTTTTATTTGTTAAATTCCTGGTGTAAAATGTGTGGTTTCTTGAAAGGTTTAGATCCCTACCAATAGTCCAGTTCACCATGACGGCAACATTAAGGTTGTGATACTACCGTGTTCGAATGTAGGTCAATCGAGTTTTGAAATGTCATATAAATTGCGGATATTTTCATCTTGTCAAACCAGCCTGGACATCAGATTGACTATATTTTGTTTTTCAATTGGACAACGAGGCAGGGGCGGAGGGGTTAAGGGAGCGAGCACAAAATCATCATAAAACTATATCAGGTATGAGTAAGAGCAGCACAACATAAAGCAAAATCTCAGCTTGAGGGTGAGGCTGTCTCATCTCGAGTCTCAAAGGATTGTAAAGTTCGCTAACTGACCATAAAAGACGAAAAAACACTGACATGCACTAGCTGTAATCGTAAACTTAACCTGACACAAAGCACTATAAGGTTATCAGCAAAAATAAAAATTTCTCGCTTTGAAATTGCCAATAAATTTTTGCCTTTTGTTTTTTGTAATTTGTTATCGTGACCCCCCCCCCCCCCCCAGCCCATGTGACTTCAATCCGTCAACTCCGCAAATTATCGTGGCCTGAAATAAGTACGACACGGGGCGGCATTTTAAAGTAATGGAAAGCCTTTGATCGCACTTTTGCGAACGAGCTAGCACTTTTGCGAAACCCCGTTTTGCCATTAACAAAAAGCGCACCCATTACGCATATGAAACGTGTTTGCTGACATCGTTTTAGCCTATTTTTTATGCAGTTTTTCAATTTCGATTTTAATTGGAGTAAGTTTGTGACGTGTCATTTTGCCAGCAGCAAATTCAATCTAGGGTGGTGGCTGCAGCGCCCTCTACTGCCATTGTGTCCAACTAAATTCAAGTTTACCCCTTTCCTTCAACCTTTACAAGCGACATTGTACTCATTAATCGCAACGTTTTTAACTTCTTACAAACTGAAAAGTTTTCGTGGAACCAGTTTTTCACATCCGATAAACATTTGATGAAATATAGCTGAACAACTAACTAGTATCGTCGATATTCATGTTCATAACAGTGATTAAACAAAGAATGGTATCACTACACATCCAATAGAATAAAATTTGAAGTTTTACCAATTTAAGTGGTTTTCAATATTAACGTTAATTGATCACATAATAAAAAATGCATGTGCTTAAGCTATATAATTTAACATAACAATTAGATACGAGAACTGGTAAATACATTTTCTAAGGTCAGTTAAATTTCATGGACTATTACATTTCTAGCTTAATTACAGACATTGATGCGAATGAAATCAAGTTTATCGCTTAATAAAAGCCCTTGATTGACAATTAACTCAGCTTTGGCACAGTGTTCCAATAATTTCCCTGATTTTTATGACTTATTTTAAATCTTCACTGATTTTCCGCGGTCGATTTTCTCTAATTTACCGATTTTCTAGCTCAGTAGCCACATGAGGCATTTTTAATTCAAGCTCGATTAGCAATAATTTAGAGATAAAACTATTAAATCACATGGATCGGCACACGTTTTCTATATCTGAAATGTGGGAGCCAATTGTTTCACAAACTTCGCTCCGAAAAGCTTTTCCTTCCTAGTCACCATTTTTAATGGTTGTAATTAAGTCATAACACGCATTAAAAGTAATTTAATCCTTTTTAGCTGAATGTGGCATTATGCATTCGTCGGAGTCATGCCCAGCAAAAAAAAAAATTGAAATAACTTTTAGCACTTTTGGAAAAGTTTTCAGTTTTTTGTTGTCTTGAGAAACAATATAATCATCTTTTTCTTTGAGGTGGAACTACGGTGGTGTTTTTTTTTTCTGCTCCATGTTTTATCAAGATTCCTGAAGAAAACGTGATTTTATGTACTTGTTACTGCCTCTGGGTAGATGACTCAAGCCATTTATTTCTTGTAGAGATATAACAATAAGATGTTCTTCAGGCTCATCATCCCATTTAGTTTTTCATGTTGGCTAACTGATGAAATTGCCAGCGACAATGAGGATAATCTTAGAATTAGTCATCTTGAAGGATTTTGGGATAATATCAATGGAACTGAATCAGGAAATGCAACATTATCCTTTAATCCAATAACGAGGATATTTCCTAGGATATAACCTTTCGTTTTTACAAGGCGTTGGAAATGCAATCATCGAACACAGACTTCAGAATATCAAAATCGTTGTACTTTTTTCTTGGTTGACTGATTTCGTTGAAAAGTTCATTTATCTCCTAAACTATTTTCTTGGAAATAGCACCAAAAAAAAAGAAACTGAAATCAATTCGCATTTTTCAACTCGTATGCAACTAGTTGTAAGTCTTATACATTATGCTGTCATCCACAATCACTTCTGTTCCCAACAGTCAGTTTTTCGTCAACCATTCTAATTTTTTTGGAGGCATTGATGAGTTATAATACGAGTTCAAATATAATTTTTAAGCTTACTCAAGTTGTGTTAGATCTCGATACGTTTAGACAGACCGAGTAGAATGGGATGCAAAAATTTCAAACAAATGCCCTTATTTTAAACCGTTTATAAAATATGAAACCTGTATCTGGATTTGACACACGATACAAGTGATTCTATCTACATTTATTTAAATATTTACACTTAAAAAGCGTCTTGTATACTGCAGCTACAACCTTTCGCGTAAATTTTATTAACACCCAATGCATATATGTATGTGCTTTGTGAATTTTCTAAGTCTCATAATGACCCGATTTTACTAAAAGTGAGGCTGAAATGGCTACATGTTTATCACGCTATGAAGTTCAGCAACGAATTCGATTTAAAATCACACGATTTCACTCATTAGCTGATTTACAATGTACATGTAGTATGCAATAAGAGCAAATATAAACTTTTATCCCTAAATTATGTCTTGAATATAGTATTTGCATGCAGTGTTGCGAAGTAATTCGAACCCAAATTATGCACAACCAGTTGGAAATATGTTTCTACCACTTATATTTCTTGCAAATTTACTCTTCAACAACATGTTACTTACAGGTGGTAACATGTAATTTACAAACTTTAGTTGGAAACAAGTTGTTTGAATAATACACATTTACATATAACGTGCACAAGCCATCGCGTTTTAATATGCATCAATCGTAATTTATAACTATTCGCATTTGGATTATTAATTTGAGTGATTTAGGTCGAAATTTAAAACAAAACTTAAGTAAGAAAATTTGGTCTTGCATGACCTAAAGGCGATGAAAACATTATTTTAGCATAAAAAAAATCATGTCTTACCATAGCACTTGAAAGGCACGTGGAAGTTTATATCCTATAACGTTTTTTTTTTATCTCATAGCTCTCGAGTTTAAGAAAGCAAGAAACGACGTGTTGCACAAATTGTTTGAATTGATGAAATGTTTTCGTTTCCCTCAACAACAAAAAAAGTGGAACACTTTTTGGTATCTCACACAATCGCACTAAAAAGATCCATGGGATGCTCTGGCAGCAAAACCCCCTGAGAAGCTGGATGTTGATAGGCTAGATCAGGACTGTTATCGAGCGGAAGAATCAAAAAAACCCTCCTGAAATGTTTTCGATGTGGATGTGGAACGAATGTTGAAATTCCTTTGAGCAAAGTCGTTTGCTTTGGAAGCCAGTAAACACGTGTGTGTGTTGCTTGCTCTCTGCACTATGGCAGCGTTCAGAAATGGCCCACCTGAGCGCTTTGCCCCCATATACTGCCAACAATGGACGGGTAATGGGTGCAATTCCCAGCACCGTCATTTCGTGACATCATCGGGGAAACCGGAAATCGCTTTTCCCCCAAAATGGGTGTCGTCTGCTCCCGCCAGAGACTCGCTCCACTAACCAATAATTTTCCTAGGCTCTTTGGGTGGGGACGAGGAAGTTGGCTCTGTCGGACCGGTTAACCGACGATTAACCGGACTGAGAAAATAACACGATTTTTGGGGTTTTGCCGAAGGACATCCTCGCGCTGTCCACTCCTGCATTAGAATTCATAAGGAAATTCCCCTGAAGACATCAGTCTCCCCCTTCAATTTTTTTGTTGTTGTTACCAATCGATGCCATGCCCGGCCCAGAGGCCAAGTTTTGTGCACATTTTTCATACCCCCATCTCGAGGTAAAAACGGCTTATTTGTGTTTTGTAGGCAACTGGACTGGACATTGCTCGTGTACCTACATCAATCCTTTTCAGCAGGTTACTGCGCTGACGTCAATTAAACTGGCAGCTTAGTGGAGTTTCCACTTGGGAGCGCCATGATGGCTCCCCCATCCCCTCCCCCTTTCGTAACGTTGCAACCCATGATTTATCATTGGTGAAACGCGTATTGGCGATCACTCATTCAAATATTTAATTATTAATTAGAACCACTCTTTTAATTGATTGCTCAAATTGGTTGCTTAAATATCTAGCTATTGGTAGTCGACTTGCACTAAACTTAAGCTAAAAACTGTATAATCAACTATCTCGAGAGTTTATTTGCATATGTACCCAAACTTTTCAGTTTGGGTCTATTGAACCTGGAAATCATGAGACGCCTGCTATTAATATTTTTTTTTATTATTTAAAGTTAACATATGCATGATTTAAACTTTAATAATGACCAAACTATAGGGGTGTGCCCTCGTCGTGTTTTCACCAAACTCATCTTTTGATAAAATTAAGAACTTTTTTTAAGTGATAACAATGGCCGTAAATTAAGAACTTTTCGAAAAATGGCAATTTTTGCGGAAGTTCGTTTGCATATTAGTACATTTTAAGATAATTCAAATTTTAATATACAAAAAAAAAAGTGTAGAAAAAATTCTGTATTTTCCCCCAATTTTAAATTCCATTGTCACTATTCTTAACTAACAATTTTTTAAAAAAAGTAGTAGGTGGCAATTTGAAATTGTCTCGCAAAAATCTGTGTCGCAGACCTCAAATCCACCCACATGTACTTTCAGTTTTTATACAGTTCAACTTTTTTATATTTCTAATGTTGCACATAATCTACCTGTGCCCATTTTCAGCAGGCAGCAAAAAAATATATATAAAATATGACTTCGTATATTGTCCGTATTTGTCACCAATAATTCATAAGCATCGGTTTGGTCGTTAACCGGTTAAAAAAAGAAAAAAGATAATGTTATATTAAAAGGAAAATTTCGCAAAGGGTGAGTGAGTATGTTCGCCCTCCTTTGAAAAGTAAGCATTTATAATCATGCCGGACAGAATTGAACTCATCTGTCCATACAACTGACTGACATACTAAATTGCGTTACGCATATGCACCTGCACTATCTTCCCTGGATTTATGAATAATTAATATGGTTTTTGAATAATGACTGTGAGGTGCTTGCGAAGGCCTACATATGGCGCCTCCTCAAAACTTATGACACCTGCTGGAAATACTCAGGCTTTCTTCATGTTCACGAACTTCATAAAAATACTCGTCCGATATTAATTTTTTTGCGAGGTTAAAAAAGAGGGATTCTCATGAAGATTCAACAACATCAGTATGGGAAATATGCCACTAGAATTTATCATCGCCGATATATTGTTAAATGACTGACAACAAAATCGTTGGACGATCATAAATCTTTTCAGGGGAACAGTTTTTTCAATATTGTTTTTGGCATTTTGAAAAATTACAATATTTCCTTTTCGGCAAATTGTCATCCTCGCAACAGAACAAGTTTTCGATACGCATATACTATATATTGACGATGCACCATTCCTGGTAATGGTTTTTCATGTTTTATTCATGCAGTTACATATGCTGTTTGACTATGCTTCAGACACCCTGTATAGCACCGTACAGGGCGTCCGATGAGTATTGGGCATGGAAATTTTCAGTTGGGTAGCCAAATAATTGCATTTAGAAAACATGTTTTATTTATTGACTTATAAATTAGAAATTTTCCTTAAGGACGACATTTTCCGTGTTTAGATCGATGATATAAATCTAAGGCTTTTGGACGGGTCAGTGATCTCTAGATTTCGTGGGCGTGAAGATACGGACCTTTTAATAAGGCCAATTAATGTGTGTATTACAAATATGTTCCATACCTCACGCACATGAGATCACGGAGCGTAATATCGGGGATTTGAGATAAAACCCAAGCGTGACAATTAACTTGTATAAGGATTCCGTCTAATTGTCAACTTCCCAAATGTTTACTTAGTCGTTCTACTCCATATACAATATCGTTAATAAGAGCTTTGTTGGCCGTGCTTACAGACCAAGGACTCTAGGTCAGCGTATCGTGGCCTCTGTTAATAAGGTTTTCGGCAGGAAAATTTGAAAAAAATCGTTAAGAAGTTTTCCTGTTTACGTATCCCTTACAAAAATTTTAGGTATCATACTAGTTAAATTGTAGTATCCAGCAGGTATCAAGGTATTCTTTTTGTAT